>QGQB01000345.1:2208-35916 GCA_003385265.1 Neonectria hederae | reverse complement strand
CCCCTGTTCCCCTTTCCCCCCCCCCCCCATGTCACGATTATCTGATCAATTAATTAACTGATGGAATTGGGCACCCCGTCTTGGCTTTTCCCTCCACTAGCAACCCTTCAAATCGAGCAGGACCCTGAAGATCGATTCCGAGACGGCGCTACAGCCGTGGCTTTTCGCTCTCGTGCAGCCACCCACATGCACCCTTCGGCCGTCGACGTCATCGGCGGGCCCACGCTCCGTCATCGTCGGGCTGCGGAATCTTTCCAATTGGCTTTGGTTGCCACTGGATTGCACCCCGACCGTCATCGCTTCCGAACACATGCCCCGGGCGCCGTCCGTCATCGACATCAACCTCAAAGGGCGGAGGAGGAAAATGAGGAGGAGGCAGTGCACACCACCACTCGACACGAGAGGCTGCCCCAAGTGGTCACAGAGCAAGATAGATGATGATGATGATGATGTTGATGATGTTGTTGTTGTAATAATAGCATCCAGCAGTATGCAAGTTGCCGCAGCGAACCGTCATCGTGCTTCCAAGAACGTCCACCTGAGGCCATCTCGCTGTCCGGAGCTACCACGCCACCATCCACCTCCGGGGACTCCCAGCTTGCCCAGCCCTCCGTCCGTCCCCTGCCCCTCAGCCGGACTGGATGTCATCCGACAAGTCATGCCACGGCCATCAGCAGAACAAGGACGTTTCTCCGTTGTCTGGGAAAGGAAAGGGAAGGTGAAGGGAAGAAAAATGGTCCTTTGGGGGTCTCTCGGTTGCGGTGTGCGGTTTGCGGCCGGGGCAGGACGAGATTCACAAGTTGTTGATAGTCCACAATACTATCCACAATACTATCCACCATCTACTATCCACAGTATGCAATCCACATTCCCCACTCGGCGATTGGTGCGGCGCCTTGGGGGTGTTGAACCAGGTCGTTGCCTTGTCAGCTTTGCCAGGGCGGCGGAACGAGGCACCGTTTAGCACCTAGTTTATAACAAAAGAGAATGGAGAAGAGCGAAGGAGCATAGGTAAGCAGCAGTGTACCAGTGCTAGTACCAGTACGAAGCAGTGGCAAACCAAGCAGTGGCAAACCCCCCCCAACACTACAAGATAACAAGACAATTGAATACGATTAATTCGCCTCTACACGTGTAAGCTACACTAGATTTTACAGTACGACGGGGAAAAAATGTCGCCATCCATCATCCATCCACCGCATCGACACTGACAAGGGCCCTGCTCTCAAGTATCCCGGGACTCGGGACTCCCTCCTCCACCGCCGATGATACTCCGTACTCTAATTCTCCGTAAATCCCTACACTGCGTAGGCCATTCCAAATAATGCTCCTCCCCTTCCCCTCCACGCCTACTCTACTCTAATCCATGCCATCTCTTCCCATCTCCAATCTCCAATCTCAAGTCTCTTCAACTCTTAATCTCCGTTCTTCCCCCCTGTCAAAAACCCAGCCATGATCCATCTCCCTCCCCACCCCACAAAGCTTGTCCAGTCTTGACAACACCGCCCTGACCCCCGACGATGCCTCATCCGGTAGGGATGAGCCCTTCTGAAACGCCGTGCCATTCCTTCCTAAGCCAAGATCTGCCCGCCCACAGCGCACCCCGGACGCCGGAAGATGCCATCCAACAGCTGACCCCGTTTGCCTCCATTCTCTCGAGGGCACCTTGACACCGACAGGAAGGCGAACAATGAGTCGAAATAGGGGCCCCCGGAGACGCGAGATTGCACGACCGCTTAGAACCAGCATCCTGCTTCGTAGCATGTCTCTGCCACGCCATGATTGGCCCACCTTCGCTATCGTCGTCGGAAGAGAGGCGAGGCCACCGTCGCAAAACATGGTGCCAAGCGGCTATTATAAGCCACAAACTCGCCTGCCGGCCTCTCAGCTCAGATAGCCTCTGCCAGGGTTACAATGCGACCAGTCGCGCGCAGCCTTGTTTCTTCTCAAGGCGCCCTCGCGCTTATTCCAATCACTAACTATTGCTGCAGTCAACCATCATCCCATCCCCTGTCTGTCGGTGGGAGACACGGACGAGCGTGGTCAAGGGGTGCAACTTACAAGGACCTGGGTGGTCACGTCAAATGCCGATTTCTCTCGGCCGTAAGAAACCATGAAGAACCAATTCGGATGCAGAAAAGGTCCGAGCCCTTATGAAAAAATAATCACGATCCCTTTACTACTGCGTAGTAGGTGCTGAGGCCTCGAGATGTGGTACGACATGTAACAAAGTGTCGGAAATTATCCCCAACGCCCTTTTCCATTACCCGCCGTCAAAGTCAAGCCAAATGCGTATCTCTCGGGGGGGTGAGAGGGCTGAGACGACTGAGCGCAGAAAATTCAATCTTAGTTTGTGTTGTTGCTGTCGCTATATATCGACTCCTCCAACTAACTCATCAAGTTCGTCGCTTCCCGGCTTCACCCGTAGCCTTCCTTGTTGCTCATACAAGCGCCTGCCTTGCCAGGCGTACGGGACAGAACGACTCTGTTCGCCGTCACAACCGGGTATATATCATCACCGTAACAAAAAGATGAAAACTAGTCGTACAATAGATCAGGCTTTCTCTCTGATCTTCACCTTCCACCACTTCTCCAAGTAATATGAACAATGACTGCCCTCTGCGTGTCGGTAACTTAAAAGTCTCCGAACCTCGAGACATAACGATCGGTTCGAAACTCGGATCTGGACGGGCTTGTCCTATATCCGGAAAAACGAAAAAGCAACTGATTCCCCAAACGCCGAATGGAAGGGTATCGATAGGTCGGTCCACCACTCCACCTAGGCCCGTCCCAGAGACACCCCCCAAAATAAACAATTCCCGCTAGATGATGTTGGGGAGGAGGCTGCAAAAAAAGCCATCCTCCCGTCGAAACGATCGACTCGAATGATATACACCGCCGTTACCCACCCCTGTCCTAGCCAGTCGGAATCCCCTCCGCCGCTAGCCTTTTGTGGTCCGTTTCTCTATACCGCTCGCCAATTGTGTAGTAATATTTTCAAGTGATAAAACAGAAAAACACATCGACGAAAAACAGCCAGGTATCCGAGGGAGAAGTCGTTGCTGGACCGAGATTTGTCGTTAGACCGTTCATCATAATAACGATCCTTGTTTGTATGTGTTCGTAAAGTAGAATAAAATCGATGACTCCTTGGTGCATCGGAAATGTGGGCGGTTTATCGGCTTTTAAAACAATCGCGTAGTATTAATTAGTCGGACTGATGGTCCTCGGAACCAGCTTCCGAGCGAGCGTCCCCACGGTGAACCTTCCTGTGTCGTCGAAGGTTGGAAACAACCGAGAAATGTCGGCCACAGCCCTCGACTTCGCAAGCAAAGGCTATTGAAAATGTGTTAGTGATATTACTCGACAACTTCAATGATGGATCAAAGATTAGGGTACGTACGCTTCTCGCCAGTGTGACTGTACATGTGAGTTTGCAGGGAACTCGGTCGAGTAAATCGCTTGTCGCAAACCTTGCATTTGTGCTTCTTTTGGGTGCTAGAGACTTTGGAACTGAACTGTCCCATCATTGACTGAGGGGCAGGGGGAATCTGGGAGCCCATCAACCCCTGAGGTCGAGGAAGCGCTCGCGAGTTGACGGATTCGATGTCTGAACCAGCAGTTGAGTAATCGGAAACTGAGTCGCCATAGTAGGAGCTGAAGTTACCGGAGGAGGATATCGAAGAGCTGGTGGAGTGGGTAGAAGGGAACCCGTAAGAATCCACGGAAGACCTGTCACTGCGAGCGCCATAGATGTTCCTGGGTGTTTCTTGACTCATGGCTAGCATGCCATGGCTGGCATCTAGAGCATCTGCGAAACTCCTTCTGTCATCATGTTGTAGACCCCTGAGATCATTGTCAGCTAGTTTCCTTTTCGGACGACGCTTTGTGTCTTCAACATTCTCAAGCGACTGTCGATGAGCACTGGGTGGTACTCACTGTTGAGAGAACCGTCTAGCATGGTCTGCATCAGGGGCAAGTGCAAAGTGCGGCGGCCGAATGGGCGCGGGTGCGTAACCCATAGCTTCGTATGGGGCAACAGAAGTGGGCGCAAAGTGAGCGTTGACTGGGGATGCGGATGTTGAGTACGTCGGGTCCCCATATGCCGCGGAAGTAGTTTGCATGCGGTTGATGCTGAGGAGATCTTGGGGCACATTGAGTAAGTCCTGCTGTTCGTAGATACCGGCCATGGAAGGAGAAGGGCTGAGGCTACCTGCGGAGGTGTTGGCGACAGGCATTGAGCCATACGATGCAATGGATGAGGCACTGCTGGTGCTGGCCCGGCTATGAGGCGGCTTGCCGGTCATCATATTGGGGTTGAGAGCATGATGATGGTTCCCGACGAAGAGACCGCTACCCGCTGGAGCGGGTTGGGGTGGTGAGGATGTTGACGTCCATGGGTTTGAGAAGGCAGGCTGCTGTGTAGGTGCCGAGTAGTCAAAGTTCAATGACGGTCCAAACCGCTGCTGTGTAGTGTCGAGAGTCATGGTCATGTTGGCGTGTGAACAAGACTTTGTGATGTGATGATGATTAACCGTGTGAGCATAGATGGTGAGGTGTTGTGTGTGGAAGAGAAAAGGTTTGTTGATCAGATGCGGAATCCCGACTAGAAGAAAAGCCAAGTTCGGTCACACAGATTAAAGACAAGATGATCCTTTTGTTCTGGAGATGTATGGAGAGTATTGTCGGGGCCAAGGTGGGATCAGCGAAGTCTTAAGTGTCTGGGTGTGAATTGACGTGCGTCAAGCCGCCTCTGAAGCGGGCTGGCCAGCGGGTGAGCAGTGGAGTTCCCTGGCTGTCTGTCTGGGAAGAAAAGGTGTGACGACTCCGGGCTAAGTGATCGGCAGGCCGATGTCCTTTCGCAATGGCTGAGGTGACAGGGTTGGCGCGATGAGGTAGGGTCGTAGGACCAAGCAGTGGACCAGGGGGTTGTGGGCTCGCATAAGATGATGGCCTCTCAAGTCAATTTTGACAGCCCACGGCACCCAGATAGCGTCCGCGGTACCAAACGGTGCAGAGATCAGCAAGGTCTCCAGAGACCTTGGGTCGGAAAATGTTGGACGGACACCCCTCGGATGAATTGATCTCTTCTGGTGGGTTTGAGACCAAGAGGGTGATGATGGATTGTTTGTCTAGTATTCTGGTTGGGGATTAGAGATTGAAGATTTGTGCAGAGTAGAAATAACGGTTTGGGACGGACGGCGAGGCAACGGTTTATACATGTATTCCTCCAACAAGAGACGAAGACCAGCAAATGATGTCGACCCTCTCGAGACTGAGTGAACTCTGCGGATCGGAAGGGGGGGTGTCCGATGAGAAACAGTGTTACGGGGGTATGCTTGACTCTCTAGTCCAGGGAGGGTGTGTGAGAACCACCAGCGACGGACTGATATGGGAGGAGGGGCCCTTTTGCAAAACTGCCGTGCGTAGCCTTACCCACACCCTGCTCCATGCTCCATGCTCCATGCTCCAAGAGACCTGTGGTCCACGGGCGGACGCCACTGATGTGGAGGGTCTCAGATGAGTTGCAAGGCTCAGAGAGAGAGCATGTACCGGGCTGGGACTTGAGGGGGGAGGGCGAGTGGGCGGGCGGGATTATGCAGGGTCCCTCTCTGGCTCTGGTTGAGCAGGCTTCGCGACGGGCATGGGGGTTCGACTGAGGAGAGTCCGGCGGCGGAAATCGAGAGCCCCGAGAGACACAAGCCACTCAACGGCAGCATCGAGGGATCCGCTCACGCTTGTTTAGCGTTGGGGAATTTGGCAATGACCTTAGCTGTGATGGTGGGAAGTCGGCGATGGGCCGCCGAGTCGCAAGTCATGGGGGAGGATTCCACGTCAACAAGCAAAACCAGGGGGACTGGCAGAGCTTTACTGTACGAATAGACGTACCGAATACCACTGGGCGACTCAGAAGCATCCGGGAGGCGTCAAGCCCCCACAGCCTTCTCGCCGTCGCGGGAGGGTGTCAACGCATTAGAGCCCTGACGTAACAAGGCACGTCAAGAAGTAGCGCCGGGGCGTGTGTGGTGGTTTTGGCTGCGGGGCAGTGGGACACCCGGACGAGACAAGAAACACAGGGAACGCCAGACGGTGAAGGGATTGAAACAGTGCTGTCCGCGACCGTGAGGCAAGGTGTGGTGAAGTGGTGGTAGCCGAGAGGTCAGAGGTGAAAGGTGGGAGGCGTTCGAAAGAAGCGCCAGCGCCAGCGCCAGGGAGAGAGGCACAATTCATGGTTCACGGCCATTGGCATGGGGCGACAAAGGGACACTGACATCAGTGTGCTGGGATTGACCCAGCCTGGGCAAGGCCTCGAGAAGTTGAGGCCGCAAACTGACGTAGTGGCCCCTCCACGAGATGCCGCGGCGCTCTCACAAGGGCAAGGCCACACAATAACAAAACCCTGAGAGCCTTCGATACCGCCGTCATCGTGCTCCAGAGTCCCAGAAGTCGGGGTGGGACAACCTCAGCGAGGAGTGGCCAAGAATTGTCGTTGGCGGCTGGGTCCTGCACTCGTGGGCGACAAACCAGCACGGAGCCAGTACGGAGCCATGAAGAGGCCCAGGGCCCTGGAGCTAGGGCATCCAACCCAGCGCGCCCCATGCTGGGAGGTGGTGCTGGAGTGATGCCATATCGTCGTGACCCACGGCTTTGATTTCAGAAGCCTCTTCCTTGTCAAACTGGTCTCTACCACCCCTCCTCATGTCCCCGTGCGTGTTTCCCCATGCTTTGCAGCCTTCGCTTGGTCGGGTGGCCAGGTTCTGCTTGTCTGTTCGATGGTCGCATAGGCTCTATGGGTAGCATCCAAGTGCGGGACACGGTCATTTTAGACGGCGAGGATGAATGCAGAGATGGGGATGGACGGCAGTGGGAGGAGTGGGAGTGGGTGGGTGTGTTTGCCTCAACGTCTGACCGGTTGCAGCGCGTGTGTATCTTGTACTGTAATGGCACAGCAGGCACTGTGCTGGCTGACGGTGCTTGGTGCGCTGCAGACCAATGCTGCCGAGTCATGACAGTGTCAACTCGCCCATCGCGAGACTGTACCAAGTACGGTCCCGGCCCCGCAGCCCTGCCGTTGCCGCTGCCGCTGCCGCTGCCGCTTCCCGGTATTGATTTCGATGATTTTGACCCATGCTGCGCTGGCCTTGTGCCACCTTGCCTCGATTTCGCCTCCACTTCAGGAAACGACCAATTGCTCCCCAATGAAGAAGTACAAGTCTTTTCCAAGAAGGGGACGTAGGTGGCTAACTGAAGCCGACCGGTAGTCGACTCTGCCTAAACGCCCGAACGCCTGAACGCCTAGGGAGGACTCTAAGGACTCTTGGGTTCTCTGGCTAGTTAGGTAGGTCGCTAGCTACAAGAAAGTGATGCTTCTCACACACTGTGTAGTGTAGTTCCTAGCTTTTTGAATTCTTCCTACCGCCTTCCTCCTTCCTTCTTTGCTGCCCGGGCACCTAAGAGCACCTGCCGTGGGTAAGGTGGCATGCATTCCACGCACATGGGCACACACTCCCAGTTGATTCATACAGCATTGGTCGTACACTGCCAGTACACCCACTGTACCGCCTGCTGTACCGATTCTCAGGACCCTCTTTTTGCTCCTTCTCACAGTGCTTCAGTTTCCTCCTTGCTTCCTTCCACACTGCGCAAACCACTTAACTCTACTATGGTTGGGTACCCAGCCCAACCTGACCTTTACCTCACATCTACATCCCACCTCCAAATACCTTCATCCGCATCGCATCCCAGCAAGCCTCGGACGCACGCTGCTGCTGCTAATGCTCGAGCTACTGCACCCTCCTCCTGTTCCGGGGTGCTTGATGCCTTCTCCGTTGACACCTCAGGCCGCCACGCATCACAGGGCTCCGCTTCGCCCGCTCGTTCGCTGACCGGATGATGGGAGTGGCGCCCACGCTAGACATGGGATGCCGCTGTCGTAGCCAGTCGGCCATTGAGCACGCCCTCCTCTTCGTCCGCTTCCTCTCCAAGCCGCTCTTCGGGAATAAGGCCCTGCTGCCTGAGGCCGCAAATCTGATGTGACCAGGTATGGGAAACGCAAAATGACCACCATGGGACTTTTAGCCTTGAACTTGGCTTGGAACATGGGGACAAGAGCCATGGCGCCGCCAGTCAACCCCAACCACAGACCGCTGGTGAGCCCTCGACGCCCTAGAGGCTAGAGGCTAGCGCTCCTCACCACCACCCGAGCCCTGACACGTAGCCTGCCCACCCGCCTCAACCACTTAAACGCTTTGTCGGCGTTAAGCCAGCCGCTCAAAGGCCAAGCCTTGCGACCCTGCTCTTCTCCTCAATCTAGGCTCGAGGTGGTCAAGACCAGAGCTTTGCTCACAACAAGCTAGAGATAGATCTTTTTGGCTTCTACGAATACGGAGCCGGTCACTTAAATTGCTGCCGGTAGTTGGTAGAGGGAAGGCCAATCTAGATGGCTGGGGCTGTCTAGCTTGCCACCTAAAACTCAACTCGACTCAACTCGTCTCTCAACTCAACTGGGTTTGCCCGCCTCATTACCCGCCCAGAAGCAGTCAGTCCGACTTCAAGGTAGAACACACAAGCATCACCAATCGCCATGAACTGGAGATTTGCGCCCAGCACTGTGAGAAATTGGATAGTCAATGGGGGGTGTGGAGGTCCTTCAAATTCTGTCTTCCCTTCCCACGAAGCACGCCAAAACAACATGGGCTTACATCCCGAACGCCCACCGATGCAGCAAGGAGGTGACAGGCCAGCCCCTCCTAGCAGTCTCCACGTCCCTAGGGGCTTTTCTTTCTCTCCGTTGTGGCAACCCTGATGTCGTCGTTAAGATTTCGGCTGATGCCCGCTGGGTCTCCCAATTGCTGGCCCTATTCTGGTTGACAGGCCCTGGGCCGTTCAACCAAATGGACCAAGCTCCCGGTCTAATCCCAATTCGAGGACCTATGTGCAGAGGTGGCAGGCCGAAAGGGGATGCCTGAAACAAAAGCTGCAAGGGCCCTGGACAGCCTTTGATTGTGGTCATTATGGATCTATCTTGATCACGAACATCGGAATTCAAGCCTGCAGATTTGACAGCCGTGCCCAAACTATCTTTACGGACGGCATCTCCGAATCACCCGGGGGGCTGTTGGCAGCATAAGATGCATTTACTGGTGAAAACAGTTCACGATAAGCTGACATGTTAACCAATTAACCTATCCTCGATTGTTTTTTGTTTTTTTCTTTTCAATAGCATAACTTCTCGAGTGTCAACTCAGCCACGGTTTACGTAAATCTCTTAAAACCACATCAGCCGCGATTTCGAGTTCGGAGTGCTTCCTTAGTTCGCCTGATCCAGATACCCGAGATTGACGATACGTCGATCAAGCGCCAGCGCCGGCAGATGCAAACGGTCCTTTTGCATCGGCGAGGCACCGACACCCTGTTTGTTTCCTGCATGGGCACATCCGATAGACGTCCCATGCACCTCCCCTATTCTAGCAGCGTCGTGTCTTTCTAGAAGCCGGTCAGGTCCGGAAAGGGTCGCCAGCTACGAAAAGGAGACGAACGATGGTGACCTGACGTTGTCATCAGTCATTCCCGGACCAAACGACCGGCTCATCTCTCATGGTAAATGAAAGGATCGGGGCTACCAGCCTAGCGGCAAGACAGGCAGCAGTTGACAAGCCAGTCACGGCCAGCCCCCAAACAAGGGTTTGTCTCAGAATCAACCAGCATTCCCCAGTCCGCCGCCAAGGGAAGAATGCAACCTCAACGGCAGTGATTCAAAGGTCAATGTTGTGTCTACGACTGGTGACGCCGTCTTGCTCTGTTTGGTTGACCTCGGGATTTGTTTTCTTTCAACCTCATCTCGCCATCACATCACCAAGTGGGTTTCAACAAGATTGCAACGAACAGATGCCGCTGGCGCACATCTGAGCTTCACGTCATTTCTTGGCTGCTTGTATGCATGCCTTCACCGTCGTCGTCGTTCAGGACTAGGCCAACTGTATCTTTTAGAAGGGGCTGAAGGACAATCGCAATCTCTGAGTCAAGCCAAGTGTCCAAGTAACTCGAACGCAACTTGCAAGATCCGAACTCTCCTGGACCAGTACTTGGGGGAACTGGTTCTTGGACCAGTGCCCTCGAAGTTACGTTACAACATCAATCACCAATTCAAACCCGACGCACTGACCGGCCGTTGCACACACCAATTCGATGTCACCCGATACTCCTAGGGACTGGCCAGGTACGGGGTGACACGGAGCAGATGGTGCCTTCAGCGGCGCAACAACTAGTTGCCAACTAGCCGCGAGCCTAGGAATGGTTCCCTCTCTCCAAGAAACTGTTCTTGTAAGACCGCATTTATCGCCGACATCTCACCTTTTCGGGAGCGCTATGAAGCTCAAGTCATTAGCACTAGCGGATGCTTCTCACGTGCACGCAGCACAGGTGTGTGTGGGTGGCGAATTCGATATCAACATCAGCGAGAGCATCAGCAGTTCTTCCAACGCAGCCCGTGCGCTACCAAAAAAAAATCTAATAAAATTAAAGAAAGAACGAACCCAACACCCTGCAGCAGCCAGCTCCCAAAGCCCCCACGAGTAAGCCCTGACGGACGTTGGTTTCTCCCAAAACCCCACTGTTTCGTTTTCTCCAAAAGCTGTCACTGTGGGTAATGTTGGGATTTGAATCTCCACTTTTGAAAGGCTCTTACGGTGAGGGACTGACCTCTGATCAATGAAAGTGGAAAAACACTTTGACATCTAAGTAGAAAAGGAGTTTTCTTCACGCTGAGAACTACAGGAGCTGACGGACGGGTAGGACTCTAGGGGAATGAGACCTGGACGCGGTTCTCTGCCGCGCGAGGGCTTGGCCATTGAGAACTGACAATGCAACTACGGATCACTACGGATACCGGTACCGGTACGAAGCACACACTGGCCTGAGCCTAAGCAATCGGAGCTGTGGCAAGGGACCCAGGTGCACCAGGCTGCAGAAGGCTGTCAGCCTTCCCCAAGTCGATGGTTTCGTCCTGGTTGTACGCACAATGTGGGATTTTGCACGAGGGCGGAGAGATGCAGACGGCATCAATACATACGTAAGTGAGTCCACTGCGCACGTGTTGAAAGCTTTAAGGACGACGATGATCGCCATGGTTCACGGTCGCTCGAACCGTTCCCCTGGGCTTGCTGGCGAACGTTTCTCCGCGATGAAGCGATTGTTTCCCACACAACGGTTGGGATCCGCATCGTACATGACGCCAAGCCCTTACACGGGTCGGCCTGTAACCTCTGCTCTTTGAGGCTATCCCCTGGCGGTACAGCGTTCCGCACCCCCCAGTCCCGACTCCCTTGACTGAAACAGGTGCGTGACGTCAGAACGGGGAGATGGCCAGGCACACCCACAGGCTCGCAGTGGGAAACCCGTGCGAAATAAGATTTGAGCCCAACCGCCTTCATGTCCAGTTCTTTCTCGGCCGACGCCTCGTCGTTGGCGCGCAGTTAGCTCGCTCGGGACGGACTCGAGCCGACGCCACGGGAAGAAGGAAACACGATAAACCAAGCAGGGGGAGGTGCCACCGGGAAACAGACAAGATGACAGTCGAAGAGCGTGGGTTTGCCCAATGGCGCGGGCGGTGGAGCTGGGTAGGCTCTGGCATGTCGATTACGGGTCGTTAAACAGGTCCCTGAAGATCCGTGATCCTTTTGCTGTCGCGGAAAGACAATTGCCTTCGAGGAGATGGTCAAGCGCGAGGGGAGGTAGTAGCCTTCTTGTTCCCGCTTTTCCCAGAACGGGACCAAGGGGCCCAGGCATCTGAAGTCCCATAGCCACCAAGTTGCCACCTATGTGCCCTGTTATGGCTAGAGTTCATCATCAAGTCGTCACTTCTGGGAAAGAAGGACAAGGCAGTTACTTGCCTCACTCGCTGAGACTGAGCAACTCCAGCTCCGCTACCTCGGTCATTGCCCGTCCTTTGTTGACATTGGATACTAACGCGTGACGACACGCATTCCTGCAGCGAAACAAGTTGCTGGCGGGCAAAGGCCATATCATTCATGCAGAGCAATCGAAAGTCGATAGGCCGCCGCCCCCAGATGATGGACCCTGGTAGGGCCCGTCGAGTGGGTGTCTTTTAGGGCAGCAGGGGGGGACAATGTGTATCTGAGGTTGGTGTGGTGCTCACCAAGCCGTTCATAGGCATGCATCGCATCAGCATCTCACAAGTCATAGCCGCCAACAACACCTTATCGACCTACAGATGACAGACTATCTAGTCTATCTTCTTGGAGGGGAGGGGGGGGGTGGGTGCCATGTAAGGCAAGCCACGGCACGGATGTTTTCATTTGATGCTGCATTGCTGCCCCTAGGCCTCTCTCTTCCCGTCTGTCTCGCCTAGCTTTTGTGCTGTCTCAGATGCGTGGCAGTCAGCTCCCGATTCAATGCCGGTTTAGTCAACCTATTCCATGTACGGATCACACATTAATGCATCCGACCAAAAACAACCACGAAGGGGGGCCGGGTGGGAGCCAGCCATTCGTGTGTATGGGTGGCATGGGCGAGATGGCAGGCAATATCTATCGGTGTGGGAGTCTGAATCATCCTACAGGACACGCCTTGAGTCGTGCGTCATGATACATAAGTGAGAAAATCTCCTGGGCGCGGGGAGGTATGTTAGTCGACGTCGAAACTGAAATGGACGTGGCGTTTTCCGGTACCAGTGCCCCCGCGAAATCGCCGAGACAAATGTTCTAGCGCTTGGCTCTCTTTTGGGCTTTCTGGAGATTGGAGACTGCCTCTCAACCTCGTTGCCCGCCAGATGGGATTCCCATCCCCTGCTAGGACGCAGATTTTCGACTTGCACGCTCTTCTGCTTGCAAATTGCCGTCTTCATGGCGTCGGTAGTTGACGTTCGCCCTCGTTACGTGCTTCCTTGCCATATCTGTGTCGCCGATTTGGGACACTGGCGGTGATTGTAGCCCGAGTGCAATACCCATCTATGCCGTTCCCTTCTTCCCCGTCTTCCGTCTTCCGTCTCCGTGGAATGGGCAATACAAAAGGGCGCTCGTGTCGTGTTGTTTGGTGCAACCCACTGATGCCGACGATGATGCCGTGGCGGCGCCGGACTATGAGATATCTGCCTCACTCGTCGCCGACGCTGGACGGCCGGACGGGTCCTGCTCCTTTATTCTCGGCCGGGCGCTTGAGGTTTTACGTCATCCAGGCGCAATGGGGGTGGTCCATTCCAGGCTGGCGGGCCATGCTCACTGAGTCTTTGTGTTTCGTGCTTGTGGCCATCAAGATGGGATGAGCACAAGTGTGACACCAGCCGTCATCAGGCTTCGGCAAGAGGCTTTGGGTACAGTCACATCGTGTTCCTTCCGGGCGTCATCTCTCTGTGATATTGCCAAAACCGTCTCCTTCGGGGGGGCGAGCATTGCATCACAGAGTTGCGCTCCGCGAACCTTGCCGTCCAACGTGCCCAATTGTCTATCCTACAACCAACAAGCCTCTCCTCCGCCACAATCACATTCGGCACGCCCCCGCAGTTATTTCTAATCATGAAATTTTATTTCGATTTTCTTTTTGGTTCGAACGAGTCCGTGCTAAGGTAAAGCCTTGCTTGGTGGTCACGCTCTTGTCTCCCCGGGTGTGATTGCGACGAGAGCCGCCGAGACAATGCTTACGAGTGAGACAGAGGCGAGAGGGAAAGAGATGTGACATGTTGCTCCTGGCGTAAGACATGAGAGAACGTATTTTCTCGATGCTTCGGTATGACATCGTGTTGGTGGTCTAGGGTATGCGAGCGGGGTTTTCGTAAAATGTTGGTAGGAACATGAACGGCGTCCGCTACCGAATGACACAATCAAATACATGCCCAAGATAGAGTGGTGGACTGGACAAATCACCTGAACTAGAGTGACCTTTTTCTCTGAAGAGTATATATCGTTGGTCTTTCGCATTGACCAACACTAACAATAAAACCCGGCATTGCTTCACAGTACATGGCAAAGGTGGTACCAAGGAGAAAGAAGTAGAACACAAAACAATGAAATCAGATGAACACCATGTTGATAGCAGTGAGAATCAAGAAGCCCAAAAACCAAAACCCCCCCCCAAAAAACACCTAGTACCACAAAGCATACGCCACACATACATTAGTGTGCTACTCTAGGGGCGGAATGCTTGGGATTTAGTTCAAGCATCAATGCAAAAGAGCGATGGATATCTTGGAATACGGGGTATTTCATTCAAACGGAAGCTAAAGCATGTATTCTCAAAGTCATCTCATCAATACTCGTTTCCTGCTGCATCACAACCTGAGGCGCCCTGCCCCGGAGAGAACAGTCCCCATTTCGTTTCCAATGTTGAAGACGGATCATCTGAAAACAACACCACAGTATTATCAGTTATGTATCGTAGCCAGTGACAACGAATAAGACAACACGCAACAGATTTTCCGGACAGTTGTAATACATAGCCCTCACATCACAACGCAGTCATCAGATGACAACCTTTAAGGAACCATCTCTATTCAGATTAATCTGCTGTAGACTAAGTTCCATCATTGCTAAATGGCACTTTTCAAAGCGCTTCCCAAAATCCTTTTCCTCCCAGAAAACTCAGCTTCATATTCCCCCCTCGGCCCTTGACAAACCCTATGGGGAAAAGGCACAGAGAAACCATTGCTCTGGTACCCAGACGAACCCCCAATCTGGATGGCGGAGACTGTCTTGAAAGTTATTGTACAACGAAAGAGAAAGACAAAAGGATGGCTCGAGATGGACAGATGTTACTCGGCCCTGGCGGTGGAGTAAATAGACAGGTAAACATTAACCGACGGGTCATGACCTCGTGAAGTGAACTGTGAAAAACAGAGGAAATGATCGCAAGAAAAAAACAAAAAAAAACGGCTTGTTCAAAGATTGCAAGTCCGTGGCTGCCCCTCCAGGAATCCAGCCGAAGTAGGGGGTATAGTTGACTCCTCGAGTTCAACGACGCGTTTTGTTGACTCTGACCACGAGTCTGAGATCCCTTCCAAATGTCCGCGAACCCCCCTGGTCCGCTGTCCCATATACCTATCCAAACGCCAGAAATCAAAAACAGACATGCTTGTTTGCTAAAACGACAATATCCTCCCTAGATCAAAGTCTCAAACGTGTGGTGCACCCGTTCGACCCTGTCCTAGAGACTCAAAGAGCTCATGAGGCGGTACTCTTTGGATACCACTTCCTCTGTCGTACATGGAAGTGGGCGCAGGGGTGTATCCCTCACGCCTCTTGCGTATCCGGTCGAGAACGATGCCTGCTAGAACAAGCAAGAGCATCAAGCCAAGCGAGATAGCAAGGCCGATGAGAATGACAAAGACCAGGGGCATGTTTTTCCCTACGAAGAAGGTTAGTCACGTCAACAAAAAGGACAAGGATGGAGCCTACCGTCAGACGAGAAGAAGTCGTCCTTCTGAGAGAAGATGCCTGCAATGCTCCCAGCTGAGTTGTCCGAGTTGATGGTCAGCGCGTATGGCTGGTATGTGGTGCCATTGAAGATTGCTGCTGATGCCGCTCCGAAGCCTGGAATGACAATTGAACCAGTGATCATCAAGACCTGCTTCTTGTCGAGAATGTCATGGTCGTCGTGCGCCTCAGTCAAAGAAAAGACCTGAAGACCTTGGATAATGCTGTCCGACGAAAGGGCTGGCTCGGCAGTTTGCCATTTGTCACCATCGTATTTCATGATGAAGATAGAGTCATCGTCAGTCGACGAGCCAGAGATCCAGATCTCATCCCGGTTGCTCGAGGCAGGAGTGAGAATGCGAACCGGGCCGGGAATCTCGTCGGAGCTAGGGAAGTCGCTCCAGGATTCCTTCTTGGCGTCCCAGCTGGATAGGAATTGCTGATCCGAGTCATTAGCTCGGAGGTTGCCACCCACGATCAGGTCGTCCTTAGACGTCCACATCATGCAGTACACGCTTCCCTTCACATCACTCCCAGGCCTATTCCACTGGTCCGAGTCCATGTTGTATGTACAAAGACCCGGGCAATCCAGTGCGCCGGCGGTGTCAAATGATCCACCCACATACACATCGGCACTTTCGGGACGAACGGCGATAACTGAAACAGTGCCGTTGCTCCCTGATAACGGGGGCGGTTGTGAGTTAAAAGACTTGGACTCAATATCATAGGAAACGAGTCCGTTGATTTCGTTGTCGTCGATGGTGCCACTGATCTTGCCACCTGCGAAAAGTGTGCTGTCCCGTACGGCGAGAGTAAGGAAGGTCGAGTCGCTTGAAATGTTGGAACTGAGTCCCATCACCTTGTCGCCTTCGATGAGCACAATGTTGTTGACTTCACTGCCAGCCGACGACTTGGTGGTGAAGTGGCCTGCGAGAACAGTGATATTAAAATCGTTCTCATCACAGAATAGACCAGTCACCACGCCACCAGATATGTCGTTAACGGAGACAATGTCCCGACGGCTTAGACTCGACGAGTTAGATGACGTGGATTCGGACTGGATCTTTAGCGGGAACTGGCCAAGGCCATCATCTGACAACGTTACAGCGCCGTTCGCGCCTAGCTGTGACGAGGAGATGGAGCCAGCAAAAAGTGAGCCACCATCGTTAGGAAGATCCAAAATGGCGGCGGTAAGAACGCCACTATAGCCTGGCAGTTCACCGCCAAGGCCTTGCAACCAGTTGCTCTTAGAAGGAACCCAGATAGCGAACCCGTCGACCAGGATGTCGTCGTTGTCGTCGAAAGCGTTGCACTGAGTAAAGGCACCCGAGAATGCAATGACAATCTCTGGAGTGTTCTCTGTGACGTTGATCCTCAGAGGCACCACGTACTCCACGGTTCCATCTACCCCCGCACCTAGGGCATCCCACGAGTCCTCATCTGTGTCGTAAACGGCCACGTTATCCATGCCCTTGACAGAATTGTCCTGTGTATTCGAGAAGTCACCCCCAACGAAGAGCTTGGTACCATTGAGATGCATACTCAAGACCTTTCCATTGATGCCTCCGTCCAGAGTCTTGACATCTTCGGCCTTGATGATGGCGAGGATGTTGTCATTGTCATCAGAGGTGAAATTGCCACCGACATAGGTGACATCACCATCTGTTACCAAAGCCGTAACACCTGAGGCACGATCGAAGCTTGCGCCGAGCCTGTTGATGGTGGAGTTCCCTAGGCTTGATGAATCAACTACTGCGTCTTCAGGGTCAAAGTCGAACAGCCCGTTGAGGCCTCCGTTGGAGTCGATGAGAGTAAATCCGACCCTTTGCGCAACAATGGTGAGAGAATCGACGTCCTGGCCAGCGAGGGGGCTGAGGGTGATGGCGGACCTGAAAGAATCAGAGCTCTGTTCAATATAACCGAAATAGATCTGGTCGTATTTGTCAAAGTTGTTGGTTTGGTACAAGGTGGTGGTGAAGTTGGAGCCGTCATCGGAGCCGCTCAACATAACACCGGTAACGTTAACGCGACCCCTGGCCGAGCAAGAGTCATCCTGTTGGCAGCCGGGGGTGTACATATTAACCGAGTAGTTGCCGGACTCCTTGATATTAGGGTAGAATATTACCGACGCCGACTTCGCTGAGAAATCACCAGTAAGATCCGCAGTAAGGTATTGGGAACTACTGTCAAAAGATGGGGACTCTGACCATGGACCAGTGGCAGTTGCAGAGGACGGGAAGTCGACAGCACCACACGCTGGCTCGTTAAAGTCAGTAATGGCGTACGCAAAAATGTCGTCCTGATACAGTTCAATACCGGCGAGGCCACCACCATCACCATACCAGTCAGAAATGGCAATACTGAATTTGCTCATCCCGACTTGGTTGATGAAGTGGAAGTCCTGATATTCTGCCTGGTCGCTCAGAGGGCATTCGCTGGTGCAAGTGCGGTTATTCCCAGTGCCGGGATCGGTGTAGGTGAAGTTCATGATACCGTCGATGGGGAAGGCGATGAACCGGAAAGTCTTGGTTCCGCGACCATCCTGTTGCGTGTTCCATAGTCTGAGCTTCGTAGGCTTGAACGTGAAACCGAAATCTGCGTCCCAGGAACCTGGAGTGTCGTCTTGCAAAAGCCATGTGCTTCCCGAGCCATCCGTGTCTCCGGAACAGACAATGTTCTTGGGGTCCTTGAATCCGCTCGTCGAAGCACTGTTTTCGGCACTGATGTTGGCGCTTGAAAGATTGATCGTTTGGTCATCTGGTGTAGTAGGAGTGCTGGTATTTCCGAGTCCAGTGAAGGTGCCACCAAATATGATATGTCCATTGGAGGCTTTGGTGATGGCATTCACAGGTCCGTTAAAGCCGGCAAAAGGAAGATTCGTCCACCCATCAGTGCCAACCCATGCGATGGCATTGGTTGAGTTGGCCCCTTTGAAGTTACCACCGACATAGACAGTGTCTCGCTCCTTATCGCACAGAACAGCATTGACCTCGCCCTCTAGGCCATCCAGTGGGGTGATTTCGGTAGAGTTTGGATTAAACAGCGCGATCGCCTTAGATTGTGTGCCGTCCAAGCTCGTGAAATTACCGCCTATTACCACTCCCTGCATCTCTCCATTGCTGAGTTCAAAGGCGCACATGGCCCGTATCGAGGCGTCACTGGCAACGACCGAGCCGAGCGCGCCATTGGGTAGTTGGGCAAGAAGTGATTCGCTGCCGTTTGTGCTGCGTCCTCGCTCATTTTGGCCTTCGTATTCATAGAGAGAGATGCCACTGTAGTCTCCAACAATCCCAATTCTCCCCAATTTCGAAAAGTCGAGATTCGCTGATGGCACCGGGTCAAATGTGATGGCTTGTATGAGTGATGGCGCTAAAGCGGCCAAGCCCAGGAGACTGATACTCAGGCCCTGGGTTTGGAGCGCTGTTGAGCGTCGCCGTGGAGAAGGCAATCGCATGGTTATCGCGTCTCGCCGATCAAGGAAGCCTTGAAACCTGCCGACGGGAGCGTTTTGTGTTCCGACGCACGTGAGGCGGATTGTAGAAGGATCGTTCGTGGCGACTTCGTTCTGACGAGCATCTCAGGTTTCAACGTGGAGCATACCAAGTGCGATCGAGCGCGTTGGCCGTGACGAGGTGCGCGAAGAATGCGAGAAGAAGCGGGCCTAAGGTCTTGATGAAATCGAAATCGGGGAATGTGAACGAAGGACAGCCGAAATATCGTCGAGAGGTATCGTTTCGTGGTCGTGGTCGTAGTCGCTCACAGAGCAAAATCGAGTCGAATTCGAGTCCGAAGGGAGGGATGCTTGGGTGAAGTTGGCTGGTCTGCAATGCAGCACCACAGGAATGCGGGAAATTGCTAGTGGTGGCGATGGCCTAATTCGAGACGTGCAGTGGGCCTTGAAAAGCCTGCCACTAGCCCAGTTCGGCTAGAACCCTAACCCACTGTGAGCGGTACCTGAAGCGCTGAAAGTTAGACAACGGTTCTTCAGTGCGACGTGCCACGGCCGAATTCGAGAATTGAGAGGGAAGAGATACGACGTTGCGCAGGCGAGATTTCTGCGCAGGAAGCCGCGATGTAGCAGCCCCTGCTGCGCTGTGGTGGTGGAAAAATATGATGTCTCGAGGGAGTCGGGCGCACCTGTACGTAGCACAGGCACGAGAGCGGGCCTTACCTCAATCTAGGTGCAACACCAATGATCTTTGAGAAGGACAATACGAGTTTGATTGCTGTAAATCGTCACCGTGTTGTTGAAGATTGTCGGTGGCGATTGTGTATCGTCAACGCTTCTGAATGGCGCTTGTGTAAATTTCCTGGTGTTTCCTGTTGTGTGGTGGTGATGAGATGTTGCGTCTGCGGCGTGTTGCTTTACTTTGCGTCGCGAATGTGGGCTTCAGAAAGGAGGGCCAGAATGGGGGTCTCCGGGTCGACCACGTTGGAATGCAGCGCCTCAAGGCTGAGAATTCGATATGCTTGCGGCTAGTGATCTCGCTGTCACAGAATCTGGAAGATCTGGCCTAGCTGCGAGTCGGATTGGGGGCGGAAGATAAGAATGAGACGGTGAGTAGAGAGGGAATGACAGAGCCAATGAGGTAGAGGCAAAGAGAAAGGCAGAGGGAAGGCAAAGAGTGAGAGAGAGCGGAGAGGCGCAGTGTTGGGCAGTGCGTCACACACAAACACACACACACATACACGCCAGGTGAGAAAGCAAGAACAGAACGGGAAACGAATGACTGAAGCTTCCACAAGGTAAGTAAGGTAAGGATCCCCTCCGTTTGACGGGTGAAGGAAATAGCGGAGGTCGGAGGAAGAGGCGAGAGACGGACAGACAGACGAGGAGAGAGAGTTGGTTCGAGTGGAGTCTGCTCCAGACCAGCTCAGGTACGAGGACGCGAGTGGAGCAGACGGGTCCATTCCATTCCTTGGCGAGTGCAAATGCAATGCAATGCACAAGACACTGGACCTAGCACGCGAAAAGCCAGGAGAACACGCACGACTCCTTCGTTGTGCATGCACAGCACCCTTCTGCCCATTGTTCCCTCCTCTTACCGCCAATCTAGTCGTGCTATTCGTGGTCTGCCGGGCCTTGAGCCCATGTGCTTTCCAGGGGCTGGAGCCTGTCGGCCCGCTTCTTAGGTTACCAGCCAAGCTTGGGTGGCTTGGCCATACCCACAAGGATTTCAAATGTTAGCTCGTTTACAGTATCTCGTGGGTCGGGAGGGTAAAAGATGAGAGGTCTATTCATTGAAGAAGGTAACTTGATTAGCACAGTTCGGTACTTCAATACTTCATTCTTCGCTACCCTCTTATGTAGCTTTACTGTGCTATTTCAAGGGATAGATACCTAAAAGTGGAATATTAAGGCAAGTACTGAACTAACATTTGAAACCCTTGTGGGCTGTACTGCTTCTTTTCTGTCTGCGGTAGAGCACTAAAACCAGGAGGGCTGGTGGGAGGCAGGGGGGATCTTGGCATCGCCGCTGTCTGACAACTTGCTGGCTTGTCTCGGTCTGAGCCTCTGAGGCCTCGGAGGCTCTGACAGGGTTGTAGATTACGTGGTTGACAGTTGGACACCGGACACCGGATACCGGACAGGGTCGCAGTGGACAGGCCGGGAGCAATCCATCGTATTGCAAGCAACATGCTTAATTCCTTCCCCTATGAATTGGTGAAAACATGGTTGCCGTTGCATGGTAAATATAGCGCAACTTAATTGCCATCCTCTTACTCACCAATCAAAGGAGCGCTTGCGGGCACTGCAGCTTGTTCATGCTTCGGGGCCCAGTAATCTGACATCACAGCGTGTGTTCGGTGCATACCTGAACACAGGAGGCTCCCCAAGCTTCTCAGCGATCAAACGGGTTTGTTACTAACAAGCGATGCTTCCCTCCCTGCACTGCCCTGCCACCGTGGACAGACACACAACCGGACTCCGAACCCGCCGAGAGAGGCTGGTGCGGAACCGCTGCAATCTGAGTTGGCACATCTTCCTTGCCCACCTGGTGGCATCACATCCGCCTTGGAGTCACATCCGCTCACAGACACGCTTGGACATGTCCCTGCTTCTGCCGTGGCCACCCTCATCGACGTGGCACGCTCTATTTTCTGACCACCATCACTCTTGACTGCATACACTTCTGTTTAGTGTATGCCTGTTAAATGCTCATCAAAATTCGTACATACGTCGACTTCGTGTGCTGGTCGCTCATCCAGCTATATTGGTGAGCTACTCCAGTTCTTTCCGTCGTCAACTTTTTCTCAATATATAGCGGTGCGTATGGCACATTCAATTCTATTACCTTACTGGTCTCATCCCTCACTGAGTGGAAGTTGCCTTTGTACTAGCGGTTGCGCTGGGGTGTCGAAGCCGGCCCAGTCACGGATGTCAAACACGGCTCGTTCCAACAACCTCGTTGTGGAAATAGTAGCCCGAGCTTTACAACTTGGGGCTTTTCTTGCTAGTTGGAGCGGTGTTCTTAGTCCTCCCTGTGATTGCTGGATGAGTCTGTCATTGACCATTTCGAATCAGGACCCCTTGCAAGTCTGTGGCGATATCTTTGGAGGCGAGCCGTTTGAATGGTTGACCCATCAACTCTCGATCGGCTTCTCTTGTTTTGCCCACTTCGTCTTGTAATCTCTTGGGCTTTCAAACTTGCTCGCATCTAAGGACCACATGCCCTTTCGTTTCCTCTTGGCTTTGGCCTCGGCCTTTTCATACACCTTCTTCAGTCCTCCGAATTCGGCACCTACCTTGGCCTCGTATGTTGTCGCCAGTCCGAGCTTGACCATCTCTAAGCCTATGTTCTTACGGAACAAGAACCGTCGCACATAGACCGTCGCAACGATCCGATCGTACTGATCCCGCTTATATATGTATGCTCGAACATTGCGGTTGAGGATGTAGCTTGTCAGCCACTTATGAGCCTCTTCTGCGTACGGTTGTGTTGGCCTGCCAAAGTGGGCGAGTTCCGGTGCGTCAACGCCTGCGATGCGGATGGAGATCTGCGGAAAACCCGTCAGTCTGTGCCTATGCCCAATTGACGTCCACAGTCTTACCGTCCGGTCTTTGAGTTCCTTCCTCCGTTCGGGGATCTTCCTGAGCCAGCCCCAGCCAACAGCACGTCCGCCCGGGGTGTGGAACATGTGGAAGCCGTCTCCGTCACCCACGCTCGTAACTCTTCCAAAGAGGCTTCGGTTCCGAAAGAAGTTTGGCCGAACATAAGCCGCACCCGGTATTCGTCGCAGGTAATTTGCGTAGAGCTGAAGGGCGGAGAGGCCTGCGAGCGAGAAGAGGACCGTCGGAGCCCATTCTTTTGCAGCTTCGAAAGGGTCTGGGTCAGTCGTGCCCAGGGACTCGGTCCACGCAACTGAGCGTCGCTTTGGCTGATCTTCGTTGCTTCCAGGTTTCGCATCTTTCCCCGAGCTCGATGATCCGAATGGCCATACCATTATCGTTGCGACGCCCAGGTCGTGATGCCAGGTGCTGATTTGGCACACGGTCGGGTGTCAGAGGTCGGTGTGCTCGCGCTTGGGAGGTGGGATGTTCTCCGCCCGCGCTAACTCGGTGCCTCAGGCGAAATCACCTGCGTTCGAATACATTCAGCTTGAATTTAGACATATTCTTCTGACTAGCAAATTCAGCTGCTTCTTGTCTTAGTTCTGATTGACGAGATTTTGTAGTTTCATTCGCTCTTTGCAACTCTCCTTCCCGTCATGTCTAACCTCTCCCCAATACAATTCTGTCAACCGAAGTTACTAGGTGCATTCGTAATCCGGCTTTAAAGATATGGAATCTTGGCCTTTTCCTATCCGAACGGCTAGTTTCCCTGCACCTTGAAAGTCCTGCCACTCGCAGTCTTCCTTTCCTTTTCCTCGTTCTCTGGTCTGGCGCGGCGGAGCACTGGCACGTATTAGCTTCATGACATCAACAAATTCAACTGTAAGCATTTCACCTTGGAGGAAATCGGCAGTTCGCTTTCGCATTCGGGAGTGGATGTAGGCCTTCGATGCCTTAATGTGGTAGTGGAAATAATCGCGGAACGTCTGGATGTGAGAAATGACATCGGCCATTCGCTGAGGAGTAAGGTGTCGGGGGAAAAGAACTAGAAGAGAGTTAGTTAAGTGCGCATTGCTGGCTTGCAGACAACGTACCGAAAGTGACATAGCCAATCTCTCCAGTTCCAGTGTTTTGGACACCTGGAACACCTTGCAGCTCAAGGGGTGGATCGTTCCTGAAGAGCACCTGCGGGGCGTTTTGAATCGCTCTCCTTCGTGCGTCGACGAATTCTTGGATAAAAACCTTGCCGAATACTCGGTCGGTCTCCTCTCGGAAGACGGTGCTGAAGATGACGGTAACTCGATCGTGGCTGGCCTTGATGTAAATGGCTTCCTCTTCTCGGTAGTGAATGGCCTTGACCTCGCCACCCTCGCGCACTCCCTGAGGAGCCTCCTCAGATGTAAACTTTGACGCCTCCTCCTTCAACTGGTAGTGCTCCTCGTAGGCCTGCTCGAATGGCGCAGCCATGGCGTTGCGCTTCAGAAGAGCCAGCTTCAGGGCAAGGGCATCGCGCTCCTCTTATCCGTTTGTCAGCACAAGAACATCACCACACATGAGGAAGGTAGACAGCCATACCCTTCGATTCCGGCAGGTTCTCTAGGTCCACCATGACTGAGAAGTCGAAGCCCGGCTCGACCGGGGCCACGTATTGCCCATACTCGCGCTGGAGAACCTCTTCGGCACCATACTGAACTAAGTCCCTGAAGCACCTTATTTGGATCGAAAGCAGGATCTGAGTCTTGGTCTCAGGGGTCGAAATATGGAAGGTGACGCCGTTGAAGTCGCTGACCGTCTGGTCGATGTGGGCGGGAGGGGCACTGAGGAACGATCAGATCGAGCTCGGGAGATGGCTACAGGGGCGTACTTACCCAGAGAACCGCTCGGTCAGCACCGATTGGATCAGCACGTTTTGGTAGTCAAGCAAAAGCATCTTGTCGGCCGGTTGGTTCACGATCCCTTTACTGTCGTCTGTCCTCGTCTTGGAGCTTGGGTGACGTGGTGGGGCTGAGTGGTGAGGCACGTTCAAGCTCCCAGCCACCACGTGACTGCTGTGGAGCTCGTAGAGCCCAGAAAATGAAAGTGGGCCTGCGCCACACTCTTATCGATAACATGCGAAGAATCTAAAAATTGTAGACCCGCCGGGATCTTTAGATTCTTCGCTGTTAGACGAAGAAGTTGAAGAGGGCTAATGCTGGTCGCAACTTGTCAAACATGGTCAAGTCGTATCTGTAAGATTGTTGGATTATTCTTGCGACCTGGGCTAACTGTTTGCACTTAGGAAATACGAGCACTCCAAGTCCTTTGGCATCGTCGCCTCCAGCACCTCGAACCTCGTCTGGACGTCGAGGGACCGAACGGGCGCGGGCGCGGGACAAGCGATCGTCGCTGCAAACGAAGAGGTGCTATGCTGGGATATAAAGAAGGGCGAACTAATCAGCCGCTGGAGAGATGAGCGATGTACGGTCCCTGCGACTGCGATCGCCCAGAGCAAGACCGACAAGGACGTTTACGCCGTGGGGTACGAGGATGGCAGCATTCGACTCTGGGATAGCAAAATTTCCACTGTCATTGTCAACTTCAACGGCCACAAGTCTGCTATTACCAAGCTTGCCTTCGACAAATCTGGAGTCAGGCTTGCTAGTGGTTCCAAGGATACTGACGTTATCGTTTGGGATCTCGTGGCTGAGGTTGGCCAGTACAAGCTGCGAGGACACAAGGATCAAGTGACGGGTCTCCAGTTCGTCGAGCCAGAGCCGCAGGTTCAAGATGAGGATGGCGCGCAAGCAATGGTACTTGACGGTGACGGGACATCGGATGGCTTCCTGTTGACCACGGGCAAAGACTCTCTCATTAAGCTCTGGGACCTGTCTTCGAAACACTGCATTGAGACGCATATCTCACAGACCAATGGCGAATGCTGGGCCCTTGGACTTTCTCCTGACTATAGTGGGTGTATCACCGCCGGAAACGATGGAGAAATCAAAGTCTGGTCCTTGGACGCAGATGGCCTGGCGCTGAGCACTCGTCGGGTTGACATGCCTGCCGCGGCACAATTTCTCCACGATCGAGGAACCCTCCATCGCCAAAGCAAAGACAGGGCGACCGAGGTGGTATTCCATCCTAAACGAGACTACTTCGCCGTCCATGGCTCAGAAAAGGCAGTGGATGTATGGCGGATACGAACGGAGGCCGAGATCAAGAAAGGTATCGCTCGCAAGCGCAGAAGACGGCGCGAGAAGCAGAAGGACGGAAAGGTTGTCGACGAAGAGATGGCAGATGGTGACGATAAGACGGAAGATGTGTCGAAGGCTGATGTTACTGACGTCTTCGTTCAGTACGTTATTGTGCGAACAGGCGGAAAGGTTCGATCCGTCGACTGGGCTTTACCAGCTGGACAGAAGGACCTCCATTTGCTCGTGGGGACGACAAACAACCAACTGGAATACTACAGTCTGCCACAAAAAGAGAAGAGCGAGAAGTCAAAAAAGGACGATGTCCCTGATTACACTCGGGCACTCTCCGTTGACCTGCCTGGCCACCGAACGGATATCCGCGCTCTGTCACTGAGCTCAGACGACAAGATGTTGGCGTCAGCATCTAATGGTGGCTTGAAAATCTGGAACATCAAGACTCAAAGCTGCATTCGGACGTTCGAGTGTGGTTACGCCCTGTGTTGTTCGTTCTTGCCCGGAGACAAGGTGGTAGTCGTTGGAACGAAGAGCGGCGAGCTGCAGCTCTTTGACGTTGCTTCAGCCGCTCTGCTGGATAGCGTCGATGCTCACGAGGGCGCAATCTGGTCGCTCAGCGTCCACCCCAATGGGCAATCAGTTGTCTCAGGCAGTGCCGACAAGACAGCCAAGTTTTGGGATTTCAAAATTATCCAAGAGGAAGTGCTAGGCACGACCAGAACGACGCCAAAGCTGAAGCTGGTTCAGTCTAGGGTGTTGAAGGTTTCCGATGACATCCTTAGCCTCAAGTTTTCACCAGACGCAAAGCTCTTGGCTGTCGCTCTCCTCGATAACACTGTCAAAGTCTTCTTTGTCGACTCCCTCAAGCTCTACCTTAACCTCTACGGCCACAAACTTCCTGTCCTCAGTATGGACATTTCGTACGACAGCAAGTTGATCGTCACTAGCTCTGCCGACAAGAACATCAGAATCTGGGGTCTCGACTTTGGTGACTGTCACAAGGCTCTCTTTGGACACCAAGACAGTATTCTGCAGGTTGCCTTTGTCCCACACAACTCGGACGGAAACGGCCATCATTTCTTCAGTAGCAGTAAGGACCGCACCATCCGGTACTGGGATGGTGACAAGTTTGAGCAAATCCAGAGGCTCAATGGCCATCACGGCGAGGTGTGGGCGATCGTTGTCAGCCACACCGGTAACTTCGTAGCCAGCGCCGGCCACGACAAGAGCATCCGGGTCTGGAATGAGACGGACGAGCAGATCTTCCTCGAGGAAGAGCGCGAGAAGGAAATCGAGGAGCTGTATGAGAGCACGTTGACCACGTCCCTGGAGCGAGATCCCGATACCCAGGACGAGAATGGCGAAGTCGGTGCCGCCGGCAAGCAGACCACCGAGACTCTCATGGCTGGAGAGCGAATAGCTGAGGCCCTCGAGATGGGCATTGCAGATCTCAACCTGCTAAAGGAGTACGAGGAAGCCAAGCTCACCAACCATCACGCCACCCCCCCGCAACGAAACCTCGTCTTCCTGGCTCTCGGCAATATCTCCGCTGAGGCGTACGTCATGTCGGTCCTACAGCGCATCAAGGCCTCGGCCTTGCACGACGCTCTGCTAGTCCTCCCCTTCGCCTCCGTCCCGATCCTCTTCACCTTCCTCAATATCTTCGCCATGCGTTCCATGAATATCCCCCTGACGTGCCGCATCCTCTTCTTCATGCTCAAGACGCACCACAAGCAAATCGTGGCCAGCCGCACCATGAAGGCCATGCTAGACGGCATCCGCGTCAACCTCCGCGGGGCGCTGAAGCGCCAGAAGGACGAGATGGGCGTCAACATTGCAGCGCTCAAGGTTGTGGGCATGCAGATCCGCGACAAGAGCATCAAGGAGTACGTGGATGAGAACTGGGAGGAGGAAAATGAGGCGAGGAGCGCCAAGAAGCGCGCGTTTGTTCACGTTGCCTAATACAAACGAATCTTTTATTTGAAGAGAGGTAAAAAAGCATAGAGTTGGAATACTGTTTCATTTTCACCATTCTCTTGTAACTAGTGAAATATGCACCCTTTCACTTGATTAGTAGTTCCCAACTTAACAACCACTCATCTGGCCCTTTCCTGATTCCGGATTAAAGTCATTCGAAACTTGAGCCATCAGTAGAGGTTCGTAACTGTTTTATTTAATTCCATGTGCGTACAATCTTGCTTTACTAGTCTACGTACCCTAATAGGAGTTCCCATCAGCTGCTTCCTGCTTCCTGCTTCCTTTTTGCCTTTCCCCTCGATAACCTCACTGATCCGGAACTGGATCACCATAAAGCTGTGTCTGCCAAGGTACTAGGGGATTCGGCAGAACTCCAGAATTGCTCACACGCAATTGTCGAATTCTTCTCTCCTCATTTCGTTCATACGCACTCTGTGTCGTCTCCTCCATCTGTTGGTCGAGGCTAGATACTGCTTCACACAAGGTCATCTCATCCTCGTTTGGTTCGCTCATGAGGCCAGCTCGAGGAACGTCTTCGGCTCGGGTTTTCCATACGAATGTGCCGTTCTCTAGCTTGTAATCCGACCAAAAGTGCTCTTCGAAAGTACCGTTGCAGAAAGGACACCGCTGTGTGCCAAACGCAATGCCCTTGAAGCAGCGGAAGTGCAGAGGCTTGGAGCAACACGGCATCATGCTGATGTTCAGGTGCCGTGGAAGTCTCGGCTGATCGACAAAGTCATCGGCGCAAACACCGCATGTTCGCATCTGCTCGATGGCGATCGCGGGCCGCACTGCGAATCTCTGAGCGGTACTGTCTGCGACACCCGCCAAGATATCTGCGTTGTTAGAGGAGATCGTTCTGTTGTGCTTTAGGACCTCCAGAACCTTGTCGCGCCTTTCCTTGACCAGTTCGAGTCGGCTCCTGGTGACTGGATCGCGTGTTGCCAAGGAATAGGCTACAGCAACGGCTTCGGCAGACCCAAGGTCAGTACGTTGACAGGTTAGGAATCGAGCGTTATCAGGCGCGGTGCCTTTGTGATAAAAGGGATTGAGGATCACGAGAATGTAATCCCGCATGAGCACGTCGAGAAAAGGGGCACTGAGGCCCGGATCTAGGCCAGCATAGTATACAAACTGAGAAACTGCCATCTGTCTCGCGAGGAGGATTGTTGCCCATTCCCTCTCTGTTACAGAGGCCTGTCCGTTGATACTGCCCTGGACAGTTGGACCAAGCGAAAGAAGACTCTGCACGGCACGCATGATGACGGTATCCATGCGGTCATACCTCACCTGCTCATCCTCGTCAGCAAAGTTCAACCAGCGCTGGTTTGGAATGTCACCAAACTCGTTGGCTCTGATAGTCGCGGGGTCGATCAGATCCCTTACGTGTGCCCAGTAGGCCCAGATATGCGCCGTCTTGATTCGCAACGCTTCGGCGTCTTGGATGCGAAGCGCTCGGGAGATGTTGTGGGACCAGGGCTGTCTGGTGCATCCGCAGTCGGATGCACATTCTTGATCCTGGTGCATCATGGCCATCATATCAGCGACAAAGATGTGTTCCTCTCTCTCAGTGCAGAGCAGTGTTTTAAAGTTGAGTTTGAAACCATCAATGCCGAGGTTGTCTTTTTGGACCTCGTATTTGATGAAATGGAGAATCAACCCAGCCAGCTCCTCGAAATAGCAACTGATAACCCTGTCGTAGATTTCCCGGTTTGGGCTCGTCGCAAAAAGCTCATCGCGATCGACTCGAAACGGAGTAGAGACTTTGCAAGTGTCATCCCGTGTACAGGTTGGGCATGGAATAGCGTACAGCTCTGTACGGACCTGTTGGGGAGCGTCAGCACAGTGTTTGCTATTGATCATGGCACATCGAATCCAGGACACCTCTTGGTGGCGGATGTAGACAAACTTGTCAAAGCACTCGACGTTGTAGTATTTGACCTCTTCGGCGGGAATCACATCGTTGCATTTCCAGTCTTTCCAAGGCATGTCGCGATGGGCGGGCGGTGTGGACGGAGTTGGGTCCTCATGTGCTTCCTGGTATTCGGGGCACATGAACCAACGAACGATTTTGATGCACATGGTGACGTCTCTGGTCGTTGCTTCTCAAGGATGTGTGATGAAGAAATGGGCTAAGCGACAGAAGAAGATGCGTTGTTTGGAAGAAAGTTTGGAGGTATACAGTCTCAAGCACAAATGGGTTGTGATTTTATAGACATCACCAGTAGTCGGTGGAAGGGACTATGATACCCTGTATAGAGTACATACTTGGAAGTTCTCAAGGTGTAGATCTGACTGTCTAACATTGTAATATGAGAAGGGAACATGATGCTGCTATGGTTTTGACAATAGATTGTACAGATATCTCTGCAGCGCCGCCTGGCGGCGAATAGAGGCCTGGGAAATGGCTTGACAAAGAAAGTAAAGAACAGGCAATCGTGGCCTTTGCACAATGGGATTGATCACCATTTGGCTGTACCTAGTTGAGATTGGGGCTGAGGCGGGCCGGTCCTTGCTTCTGTGGCCAGAGTCTTGCTCGCTGAGCCGACTAAAGCCCTGCATAGAATGGTCATGTTCTGGATCTCGTCCTCTTGATGCTGATGTTTGCGATTAAGTTGTGAAGAGGTCGACTTAAACAAAGAGTCGTGATTAATAGGTAGTGTGTAAGGACACGAGGGTGCTAAGCCAGAAGCAGAAACTGCAACTCTCCCCCATGGCAGGGATTCGAGGTCGTCGACTCTTCCACTGAAAGGAGTTCCGTCATAAGAGCCGGAATATGTCATTGTCCAAAAGTAGAATCTCGTCGATTGCACGGAACAATTCCGATCGCGGTTTCGGTAATTGAGGGATGAGGTTCTTCGGTCAGAAGCTCAATCCGCGCACCGCAACGACGGGACCGACCGCCGAGGCTTATCCACCCCGGCCCACGTTCCGAGATCGCGTTATCCCGGGCACAGTTGGAACTTGACACTCTGATTCCGCCATTCTTCGAGATCCAAGACCACGACATTTGCCACCCGTTGACCTCTCGAATTGCCCGCTTTCCTTCACAATGTTCGCTCTCAGACGCACAATGGCTAGCCTGGCCCCCCAGGCCTCGACCCTGAAGCAGGCCGGCAAAGTCGTGTGCATCGGCCGCAACTTTGCGTGTGTTATGTTCCTCATCCAAAGCCTCGGCGTCTCAACTGACCTCGTGACCCAGGGAGCACATTGCTGAGCTGAACAACACCAAGCCCAAACAGCCCTTCTTCTTTCTCAAGCCCCCATCATCCATTGTTCTCCCCGGCGAGGGTTCTGTGCTACGACCCAAGGGCATTGACATGCACTATGAGGTCGAGCTCGCCCTGGTCATCGGCAAGGCTATCCGGGATCTCCAGGCCGATGATGCCAAAGGGGCTCTAGAGGCCATTCAATGTCCGTATTTAGCTTCTGGTATTATTTACTGCGGACCACCTGCTGATCAATCGTAGCCTACGCCGTGGCTATTGATATGACAGCCCGCAATGCCCAGAACGAGGCCAAGAAGAAGGGCCTGCCGTGGGACATTGCCAAGGGCTTCGACACCTTCCTACCCATGAGCAAGATCATCTCCAAGGACTCCATTAAGAACCCCCAGGACGTAGAGCTGTTCCTCAAGGTCAACGGCGAGATCAAGCAACAGGGCTCCACCAACCTGATGATCTACCAGATCCCCCGCATCCTGAGCGACATCTCCAAGGTCATGACCCTGCAGCCCGGTGATATTGTCCTCACCGGAACCCCTGCCGGCGTTGGCCCTGCAGTTCCCGGCGATGTCATCACTGCTGGCGTGAGAGTGGACGGCAAGGAGATCGAGGCGGGTAGCATCAAGATTCCCGTCGAGGAATCGCCTAGCTCGTACGCTTTTGCCGAGACGTAAAGGGGGGTAATTGGAAAAAAAGAATTAATTTAAAGATAAATGGCCATGAGGTATGATTAGGCACCTAGGTAGGGAAGTGGAATGTCACTGTACGACGCCTACATAGATTCTGGCGAGGGAAATGTATCTATCATCCCTGAACATACAACTACAGCTACACCCATACACAAAAATACACCAATGAGCATTTCGCACTCTTCATCTAAATGCCTAGAAATCACTCCAGGTTGGGATCCTTGATGGACCCGGGCTTCGGCGCCCAGTCTGCCAAAGCGCCGCACTTGCCGCAAGTTCTCTTCTCATTGTCGTTCTTGAAGCTCTCAACGCCGGCCTTGATCTGCGTGCCCAGGTTGACGCAGTGGAAGGCGGCCTCGTGGACAATCTCCTTGCACTCGGCGCAGTACCACCTCATGCGGTCGAGCGACTCTGCGGGGCGACTCTGCTCAAGGACGACGCCGACGGTGTTGGCGAAGCGCACGGGGTTGTGCGGCGTGTTGCCGGGCAGCAGGAACATGTCGCCCTCGCGGATGATGATGTCGCGGAACTGGCCGCCGTCGACCACCTTGAGCATCATGGCGCCCTTGTACTGGTAGAACCACTCCGGGGTCTCGTTGATGTGGTAGTCGGTCCTGGCGTTGGGCCCGCCGACGATCTGGATGGAGCGGATGAGTTCTTTTTTTTGTTCTTCTCATGAGGGAAGGAGGGTTCAGTACCATGACGGTAAAGTCATCATTATAGACGCAGTAGTTGTTGATGGGTGGCTGAAGAAGATGGGAATTCTCCTCGAGCCTTTGTTTTCATGCGGAATTTAGTCAGTTCTGAGTCGACAGTGGACGGATCATGAGGTTGGATGGAAGAATGGTGTTGACTCACCACTTGGGCAAGTTGACGGGTGGTGCAAGCATCGTCTTCGCTGAAAGGCAGCTGCAAGATCCTATGCATGCAGACTGTAGTTTACAATAATAAGAGTAAACCGAGATAGAGCCAGATGCGACTGAATTCAGTGGACGACTGAGCGGCGTCAAGTCGATACCAATGTCGATGGCGTCGAGTGGTTTGTCATGGTAGAAAGAGACTATATAGCCTGCGTAAGTAGTTCAACTATTTTACCGTGGTTGATTACTACGAAATTTCCAGGTCATAGAGACACTTATTAAGCCCTTGGAAATTTCCGTCACTGCTACGCGCCTGCAGCTATGTGAGTTTCGATAGTGGATGTCCCTCCAGCTCTCAGCGAATGGCGTTTATTAGCGGGCTCCTTCAGTGAGGGTCACGGTAGACAGGCCCCCCGCAGAGCCCATGCCACTGAAGTGGGAGGCTCTGGGCCCCGGAGACACAGCGATCACTGCCCGGGCAGTACCTCCGCTCTGGCATTAAAAATCGAGGCACGGGTGGTACCTCTGAGCTCATGTGGATACTTACTCGGCGGACCCCGTGCAGACCTACGGAGTACTAGTACCACGGTTCGTACTTGATACTTGGGTAGCACCACCTCGAACTCCAAAGACCAAACCATTCCATCCCACCTTGAGCACGTTTGAGCGCGTTTCAACCGACTTCTTGAGAAACAACATCATCCCATCGCCTCTTCTACATCTGCAGCTGCGTCTCCAGCTTCTTCCTACTTTGCATATCCACATTCTCGTTCAAGAAGTCCCCGTCCCGTTCGTTGATTGATTGCCTTGCCCGCAACTCGAAGCTCCAACGTCCAACGTCCACCCTCGATCCCCGACATCACGCAATGGACCACAGCAGCATGGATCACAGTGGAATGGGCCACGGTGGCATGGACCACGGCGACGGCGGCATGCACGACATGTGCAGCATGAACGTGAGTATCTTGGAACAGCGCCCTCCCTTCTCCCAAACCACCTACTTGTGAGGCCATCGCCAGCTCACCATCTCGTTCTCTCCCCCGCAGATGCTCTTCACCTGGGACACCACCAACCTCTGCATCGTCTTCCGCCAATGGCACGTCCGATCCACAGTTTCCCTCATCTTCTCCCTCTTCGCCGTCATCCTCCTCGCTGTCGGCTACGAAGCCCTCCGTGCCCTTTCCCGCCGATACGAAGACGCTCTCGCCAAGCACGTCCAGTCTCTACCGAGTAAGCTCGAATCTCTCTTCTTTATTACGTCCCCATCGCTAAAGACCGCCTTACCCCCCCC
>QGQB01000341.1:0-106625 GCA_003385265.1 Neonectria hederae | reverse complement strand
CCCCCCCCCCCCCCCCCCCCCCCCCCGACAACCCAGAAATCGCCCCATTTCCAAGCTTCGAATTACTTGAGCGACAAGACAATGTTAGGTCAAACTTCATCGGGTACACTTCATTTGATGGACGTTGTAATTTCAGCCCCTGAAATAAACATAATCGTGAGCTCACATAGTTAGACTATGCTCAAGTATGTGGACCGGGATCAACTCTGACCTTGTCGAGTGCATGGGGTGCATGTCGGCCGACAACAGGTACCACGTTCATCATTTCATCAGGTTGCGAAAGCGAATCCATTCTAGTTGCGCCCAATACGCAGTTCCCATGGTAAACCTTGCCGTAATGCCCAGAGATGTACGAGCCTGATGGTACATAGCGGATTGGACGTTTGCTATAGCATGTTCCTCTACCAGAGTCCAGATGACAGACCGCCGCACAGTCTCTACGCTTGTGTCAATGTCTCTCGCGGTACAACTCTCTACGCAGAGACCACAAACAGTGAAAAACCGTCTGTGTCTGCCGAGTCTACCAGATCCACAGAGTCGTCAACTACGAGCAGTGACTTCTCGATGGTCAGTAGCACTAGCGCACATCCATGGCTAGCACCACAGACAGCTGTGGAAGCTCGATAGCGTAATCGTCGACTAGTTCCAACTCTGGCTCTGGCTCTGGTCGCGTTTCTGCATGGGTAGCTGGCCCAGTCGTTGGTGGTATCGCTGGTGTCGTGATCATTGCGCTCTTAATTTGGATCGCTACTTCTGCGGAAAAGGAGTCAGCAATCCCCAGGCGAGATTTATGGTCCAGGACAGACTCCTGCCGCGTTCTACCCGTCGTACCAACAGCAACCACCGCTAGTTGGTTCGGTCAAGTGTCCCCTCAGCAATCCTACCCACAAGGACAGGCACCATCGCGGGGATAACATGCCCCGAGTCCGTTGCCGTCGCCGCAGGTTGAGTTACACGGTGCTTCGTTACCCACGGAGCTGCAGACAGAGAATATGGTTGAGGCAGCGAAGCATGGCTAGGTTAGGATAGATGGTGTGTGGCTGGTGTGGGTTTATTTAGTCTAATGGGCGAGTTATGTTGGTTTGTAGCTAGGATCATACTCTTGCTGCTAGAACTAGTTGCTCAGGAAAGACGAAAGATAAATGACCATGGGCCTCGGTGTCGATGTGGTTGATGCTGATGTGAGCGGAGTGTGAGGGCAAGACGGTGAGCTAGAGCCAATTTTGTTATTGTAGGGCGGATATGACACCAGTGCAGTGAGATAGATCTAGGTGTATTAAGAAAATGAGCAGTGTAGGTATTTTACTAACCCGTCTTGTTCCACCACTCCTTGGTCAAACTCAAGCAAAAGTCAAATTAAGCGGCAACAGGATAGTCTACTCTACAATGCGCGTATAGGCGAGAGCATCATTAGTATCTTACTAAACCATCGATCGGAGGAACGGCCACCGAAGTCTGCCTGATATTTACAAGAGCGTTGGGAGCTCGCTCTATGACAAGTTTAGCCGCCAAATGTGTGAGTCGTTGTACATGTGTACGGGCACGAGCTGAGGTGCGTGTGAATATCACTAAACTGGCAGAGACATTGACCCAGCCACCCATTCAAAGGCAACAAGCAACGCAGTTTGCCAAGAGCCCAGCGGCACGGCATGGGATTCCGAGATCCCGGCGGGGGAGAAAACATGAAAGAGTAACTTAAATCAAATAAAAGAACTGTGACGCTGCGCATAGGCACAGCTGTATTCTCACTTGCCATGGCTTCGCGCTTAATGCGCGATGACGCCCGCGTCCTCAACTTATGATTTAAGCTAGAGAATTGCATCGACTACTGAGAAGTGGCTTGTTCTATGTTGCATTTGGTCTACTGGGCATTGCCGCTTCTTGTGGTTTTTCCGTCTCTCTAACCTTCCTGGCACCATGAATGCCTCCGGGTCTAGACCGGATCTGCATTACACGAGCCCACGGGCCCAGTTCCGGATCAAGAACTATCGATCTTTGTATGAGCATCATCACATGTAGTTCGTCTTAGACTCACAATCTTGTCTTCTTGTAGAAGAGGGTGTGCATATTCTATCCCAGTGGTAGGCGGCTCTCAGTTGGATAGCCCCCTCGACGTCGCATCCTCACCAGAAACGGTTTCTCAGGTGCATGAACCAGCGAGGTGGCCATCCATCGGCTCCATTGATCAGCCGTCCGCACCACCGCCTTCACCTACACAAGCGAGATTTTTTTCAGGAAAACTTATTCGCTGGGTCTGAGCTTTTTGGCTGGTGGGTGTAGGAGCGTTTCTCCTACCCTGGAGAATCTGATATATTATTGCCATGGGAAGTCAATAATAACATGGATAGCGTCCAAACCTGTCCCAATTGGGTACTACCAACCGTAGCTGAATATCAAGTAAGACAATATCTCAAGGGGCCTTCCTAGTTTAGTTTGCTTCCCCCCCCCCCCCAAAAAAAAAAGCCCATCTGGTTGTGGCTGTGTGGACTTAGTTCATCCAGTTAAGACATCGCACATCAACAAATTTTAAAGAAACTGTGCAAGCTCAGGAGGTCCCGACTTAGGCGATCAAGACATTTAAATGGGTCCGCAATGCTTCAGCTGGCCTTAATTCATAGACATTAGTTTTGAGTTACGTTGGATGCCATTCAATAGACTCGATTCTGGAGATTGGGTTTAATATCCTGTCGATCAGCAAGAGAAAAACTTGTCAATTTGTCTTTCGGAAGGAAGGGTACTGATCAGTGGGGCAAGAAAACAAACCTCCGTTCCTAACTACCAGTTAATCAATGGGAAATCGTAAGCTAAGCCATCACCTCGGTAAGCTCTTGAGCATCTGAACATGCTGGCTTGAACACAACTTCGTAGGAATTGAACGTTCCAAGGATGGACGCTGAGATGATCAAAATTACCCAAGACTGCAATCGTGGGTTTTGCCTCCTGTAATGGAGGCTAGCTCAGGATCAATATTCAACACGTGGACATGCTTGCGAACCACAATCTCGATGTTGCGGACTTCTGCCCAAGCATCGACACCCGGATGATCAAGACTGGAAAAGAAGGAAGGGTAACCCGTCGGCAATTCGAGGCTGGGCGGAGATGCTCGGTGGGCTTGGCGGGCCTAGCCCTCGACGTGTCTGCTGAACGATAATGAAGCAAGGTGGTTCCGGCGTAAGGCAGACCTGAAGATGTTTGCCAGCACTGATAGGCTCCACAAAGTACGTTAATAAGGCCCTGCACAGCGACACGTCATGACGATGGATATTCAATTGATAGCAATACGAGGAACCAAGACCAGAATGGGTAGATGTTGGTTGTGCGAGAGCGCTACATGGCTCCTGGCGAGTGAGCGATTCGGAAAGGCAGAGCACGTGTACATCCACATGGACACAACATGGACACCCAACAACGCAGACTGAAGGCTGGCTCTAGAGCGAATGACGAGACGGAGAGGCTTTGTATCGACGACTGGGCGAAGGCACGGTGAGTCCTACGTCGTCAGTGGCCGATCTGGCCAAGGGGATATCCCGGGGCAGGTGCGGGGGGCATGTGAATGATTGGCTTCGAGCAGCTGTAAGGATCGGCGCAGTGCGAACTGTTCACCAACGCGGGAGCTGAGCTTTGATTGCCAAAATTGGGTATGAGGTCGGGCACAAAAAGGCGATGGTGGCAACGGGACCGGGTATCTTCATCGTCAACTGCGGGAGACATGAAGTTGGTGCGTAGTGTACATGGTGGGAGTTGAGTGCGACGTGTGTAGTCTCCCCCGCGGTCAGAGCCAGCAGCACTCTATAATTAGCAAAAGTCCCGACGCGAGGGTGCGGGAGTGTTGATCAGGCGAGAGAGAGAGACAGTGATCCAACCCAGGAACGAGTTCCTATGGACATGGGCGAGTGTGATCTCGGGCGGCGGCGGCCACCATCAAGATAAAGGTGAGGAGGACCGAGAGGCGTTGCGCAACGTCCGCCTGATGGTGTCAAGCAGACGCATCTGCTATTAGGAACTGCAACTTTACAGCGGTCTTTGATGAAGCGGCCCACTCACTACCGGGACTGGCTGCGCGGCCAAAATCTGATGGACGGGAGTGGCAGAACTCCTCCCTCTCTTCCATCGCTGTGATATGGTGGTGTCATCTTGGGTGACACAACAGACAGCCGTCCGTAGTAGCCCCAATAGCAAGCACAGCGACCTCGTTACCAATCAGGGCCGGCATTGGCTCCCGTCGAGATCTCCCCGGAAATGCCGCGACTGGGAGAACCCCACCAGAGCAAGAAGGTGATGTTGTAAGCCGGGCTCCTGGGCTGGAGAGGGAAGGAAGGGTTTGTTTCGAGAGCACCAGGGTCTTGGTTCGCAGGGCCCCGCAAAGTGGATTTGACAGAGATGATCGAGAAGAGCGTGGTTAAACGGTGACTCGATGAGACCCGGAGAGGCCGGAGAATTATGTGGAAGGGTTCTAGCGTGAGATGGCGGATTGGGGGGAGGGGATGGAGGGGAATGGAGTGGATGGATGGATGGATGGATGGACTGTGAGGACTGAGAAGCAGCCCAGACAGCCAAACAGAGCAGAGCCATGGTGCAGCCCAAGACCCAATGCCAATGGTAACTAAAGGCTTCATTCAGGCCAGTGATGGTACGTCAGGAGAGCGGTGACTGCGAGACCCAGGCCGGGGATTTCAGGGCGGAACCTGGCGAGCCATACGGAACACCTGGTATGCGTACGTGATGCAGGGCACTGACCGTGTACAGCCACTGCTGTAATTGTCATCAGCTGGACGGGCTGTGAGGAGGAGCCTGAGGGAGGAGAACTCGGTCGGTGGGATTTCCTGGATGAGTTGGTAGGTGGTCAAGTTGGTGCATGGGATAATTTTAGTGGGAGACATGGAGCACATGGAGCACATGGAGGCGTCGGTACCTGAGGCTAAGGCAAGTCGAGCATGGCTCGGCCGGTTTGAAACACTTGGCTTCCCGCGCCGCCACCGACGGTCCAAAGTGCAGCTCTCGTCGGGGAAGCCTAGACCTAGCCTGCGTCCTACGTTAGACGAGCGTCATGAGCTTTGTCTATGAAGGTGGCCTGAGCGAGCGAATCAACATCACCAGACGCTCGGCGGGCGGTCACGGCGAGAAACGCTGAAATAATAAAAGGCAGATTGAACGACGACGACGGGGATATGTGCGGGTTGGGCTTTTAGAAGAAGTCAGGGTAGGGAGAGCTTGGAGAAGCAAGTACGGAGGCAAGGTACGGAGTACTGACTGTAGTGAAGAGGAGTCGGGGACTGACAAAGAGGATCAGGCCAGGCTGGGAGGCTGGTGCCGCTTGGTCCTAGTTAGTGCTGGCTTCACGCTGAGTTTTCCTCTTGCATTCAGCGCCTTTGACGTGTTGCAGTGTGATCAAACTATTGAAGCATGAACGCCATACTGGACCCTCTAGTCATTTCTTTTCCAATTTCTCTTTCCGACCGGATTCTCAATGGGCGCAGCTGAGGGGAACTCTGGAGTGCACTAAAATGAAGCCTCCTCATCCATTGCTGGCCCCGCGGCGGCTCGCTGCAACCCAAACGCAGGCTACAGCCTACTTACGGAGTACCTTACGGCCGATTAACTTATACTGTCTAAGTACAGCTTACGGGCCACCTACTGGACGGGCCCTATTACCGGCCGCCACGGATCCAACTGCCTCCTGCTCCTTCAGAAAATGAAAGAAAATAATCGAAAAAATAAAAACTCCCCCAATTTGAAACATGCGGAGCAGGCATGCGCCTTGAAACGATTCGAGACAGGGCCACCACCAGGGCCAAAGGCCTAACTTATTTGTATCCCCCGCTAACTTATGGGCCCCGGCATTGGATTGGTCTTCCGGGCCCTGCCAGCTGGGAGTCCTCTAACACAGCCGACTCCATTGCTCCAACAATATTAATACCTTACCTCACCTCCAATGCAACGAACCCACCTGTCCGGCTGCCCAGTTATCTTCCATGTGGCGGGCCAGCTTCCATGTGGATAACAGGCACAGTCATTATTAATGCTCGAGACAACAGCGGGAGGATGGTCGCGTTGTCAGGGGAGTCCTTCCCTCTGATCCTTTCTCGTGCCTCCGTGGCATCCAATCCCCTCCAACATTCGCGCCTGTTCTTCCTCCAGTCAAGATGCCATAGCCTGGATCTTGTCAATTGCCGACTTAGCTAGATGTTCCGATGAGGATCGATGAGATCGATGGACATGAATGGACCCAACAACAACAAAAATTTCACTGTTGTTCGTGGAGGGTGACATCGTCTCCCATCGGGACCTGACCCGGCCTGTAGATGCTACCAAAGACTCCAGTTCGTACAGGAGTGCATCTTAGTGGGCCGAAACCCTAAGACGAAAACACGCTATATCGCCCGTCTAGCTATTTACTTCCAACAACTGCGACACGTCCGATGCGACGTCAATGTCAACAAAACAACCATCCAAGGGCAGCAATTGATTTAGACTCGGCCGCCGTCTCGTCTAGTCCTGCTTGATGCCGCTAACAAATGACTTTGCTGAGCACCTGGCTCGGCGCCGTTGTGGACTGGCTGGCGGGAATGTCGTCAGCATTGAGATTTGAGATGAGAAGGGCGTGGGGCCGAGCCTCCTCCGAGGACTCGCTAGCTATTTGGAGCTCTAGCGAGGGACGAGAGACGACGTAGGGCTTGGTCCTATGTCTTTCTCTCTCCGAGACAGTTCCTCCCTCCCCGTGCGGCAGGATGGTCACCCTCGTGTGGACGGACGACTGGGCCGTGACAATGTGCACCTTGTGTGTGTGCTGTGTGTTTTGTGTTTCGTTGTTGGGGGAGAGAAGAGACATCACCGTCACAAAATCTCCCCAGAGTACGAATACAACGGCAATCTACCCACGTACATGATGCATGCAACAGCAGTTGCAACTTACAGCGGGCAAACAACGTCGGTCGGTCAGTCTGCTGCATGTTGACCTTGGTCCTGGCCTTGGCCTCGCCTTGACCTTGATTTGGAGTTTGCACACATGGACAGCTGTGAACGAGAAGAACTTTTTTCACTCACGGCTTCACACCAACTCGGTCTTAACCTGGCCACGGCTAACACGCAAAACGTTGGAGGCATGGCTCTCCAGGATCGTTGGTTTTACCCACAGCACGCCCCTTCTCCACTCCCCATACGGAGTACATTACGAGCCCTTTCATCAGTAGCAACCCAGTGCAGCGCAGCGACACACCCACACCTATTTCAAGATCGGACGGGGTAGGGTAGGGAGATCCCTGTCAAAGCGACCAGAACCAGGGATATTTCCAAGGCTCTCTTTCGCAGACTTGCAGACTGCTCTCCGGACTATGCCGGACCTAGTCTGGCGCCGGCGTCCCGTCCACGCAACGCTACGCCCGGATCCTACCCGCTTGCTTTTTGGGGGGACACACACGCCGTTGGTGACTGTGACTTGGTGTTGGGTTGGGGTGAGGCAATACATCAGTGGAGGTCGTGGACGGTTGCGCTCGTCCTTCGCTCGCTCGCTCGCTCACTGACATGAACGTGGACCTTCTCGCTCGTGCTCGTGCTCCATCAGCTCCGCGTTCCACACCCTCGTTCCTCGTTCGCACACTCCCACTTCGTCTCTTCTTTTAGTCCTTGCCTCTGCCGGTTCCTCCAATCCCTTGGCCTTTGTTCCTTCTCCCTCATTCTTCTTTCGTTGATTCCCTATCCCATATTACCATCCCATATCCTTCGCTTGACCTTCATCTCAACATCCACTTCCCTCTGATCCTTTGTTCAGTCGGTCCTTTGGCTCTACGTCTCTCGCTACCAAGAACTCACTTTCTTGCTCCAGAGCCTCAACATTCGCTTTCATATAACCCCGTCGTGACCGAAGCACAGTATCCGCTTCATCCTTGCGACTCGGATACCATCCTGGAAGACCGGCTTCAAACCCAGCCAGCAACTCAGTCACAGTGGCCGAACAAGAGCCCTATCGCAACTTCACTGTACATCGTCGCCAACAACTTCGATTTGTCGGCTCCTCGACCCCCCTTTAAGTCCACAGATCTGCTCTGCCAATCGTTCTGGTTGTCTCGAGTTGAAGGACTGCGCTGGTTACCAGCCTGCCATGTGACGACCTTTTAACATACCCTTCGAAAGCAGCAATTAGTTCTGCCCCCCCTCTTTTTCGTCTTGTCCCCTGAAAAGGGTTAACAATTACGGAGCGGACGGTTGTCCCTAGCCAGCTCTTGACCCAGTGAACTTGGGTCAAGTCATTCGACATTCTTTTCACATTCAGAAAACAGCCATGCGTCGTGCTATTTCGGTGACATTGGGCTCTGTGGCCTTGCTTGCAACAGCAGGCGTCATTGGAGTCCTCGTTATACTTGCCTTGAACATTCCTCAGGCCAGTGGGCAGGCATCCGGACAGGTGTCTGTCGCTGTCGAGGCCTTCGTCTTTGTATCTCTTGGGTGGCTCCTTGCGACGTACGCTTTTACTTCGGTGCGATACTGGTCCAAACGATGTCTCGGCGTCGACCAAGGCCTCTGCCTGTTGGCAATCACCATTGCTACCGTTGCAGCCGTGGCTACTCTCGTTCAGCTCGGCAAGGCAACTGTGGATAATGATGACAATATCCTGGGTGCCAACAAGAACAGCTTCCTCGTGGGCTCTTCGATTGCCCTCGGGTTCTCCTTTGCTTCTCAGATTGCTTTCCTTCTGTTCCACTTCCTCTTTACTCGGTCCTCTGACCAGGCCCAGTCCCTTCACTCACTCGAGGAAGAGCGGAAAACACCAGTCAATCGGGTCAAGACCATCCGGTACAGCCAAACATCTCCTGACACGGACACGGCAACCCGGTTGAACTCGTTGAGTTCCCAGGCTCCGTCATCTTTCGGTGGACGATCGAGGTCCGGCACCATGACCTCCAACAAGTCGTCACTCTCATATGCGATTCGGCCAGTTACTTCCAAGACCCAGCTTTTGTCGACCAGGGACTCACAACGGCCAGCTTCGATGGACTCTTTCGCCCACCGGACCAGCGGCGAGGACGCCTTCGATATATGGGACACGTCGTCCGTTGATACCCAGAACCGTCAGGTGGTCTTGGAAGTTTCAACCCCTCCGCAGACCCAGGGCCGATTCCTCGAGACGATTCCCGGGAGCCCGACAGTGAGCCGGACTCCCAGCCCCAACATTAGCACGATGCCTTTCGAGCCCCCTCGTATTCGGCCACGGAGCCGCAGCTACAGCCCCGCGCCCTTGAGACGAGAGTACTCGAGCCCCATACCACAGCCACCGCCTTCGATGGCCGAGTTGCACATCCACCCCCTGTTCCGATCTAGCTCGCCCGATCCACCTCCGATTTCGACGCCAGGGACTGTAGTGACGGCATCACCAAATGCAGGACAGGTTATCACACACCGACAGAGCGTTCGATCACTCAATCAAACGCGTGTGTCAAGTAATCCGGTGTTCTCGAGCCCCCTCAGCACCCGCGATAACACGCCACATGAGGAGCGGAGCAGTATCGCGGAGGAAGGCACAGATACGGAGACGGTGACGGACCCGACACCGACACCATCGGAGCGAACAATGACACCCCCAATTCCAGAGTGGGTAATGGGTGCTGGCACTCGGTCGAGTTGGACAGGATACAACAGCCGCAAGGTCAAGGTTGAGGGCGAAGAAAGTACTGAGGAGGAGCAGCGGTGGAAGATGAACAGAAAAAAGGTAACGACTTTTTGATGCTGGCATGAAGATATCCAGCAGACAGGATCATAACATGGAATTGGACTGGCGATATGGCCAACCACTCACCTCTCCGCGTTGTCTCGGAGGGACGTTGCTTTTTTCTTTCCCTTCTCTTGAATATTGGCTATTGGGATATGGGGGGTCGCACTAAGGGTTCGGTTTGGCGGGTGATACCAGATGGAAAACTCAGCGAGGCGTTATTATGATTAAGGCCAGTGTCCGCGCCTGAAGCGGGAGAGGAATCAATGACGACAAATGAAATATGGTAGATAGACAAGAAGGGTAAGACCTGAGATGAATAAAAATAAATCAAAAAAAAGAGGCAAGGACAACGGAGAGTGATGATACACAGTATTTTGCATTTTCGTGGCTTCTGAGACATTAATTGAGTGCTATTAGCCTGCTCAACCGAGATGCAACAGCTGGCTGGCCGCTGCAATGAAGACCTCGGTTGATGCAAGGCGCCCAAACGCTGTGGATGACGAAGGGAATTGCGTACCTAAATATACGGTACGTATCGATGCAGTAGCAGCTCTAGGCCGCTAGACTAGTCATTGAATGTTCCCACTTGCTGCGCTGTGCTTGCGGGTGGGGGAGGTGAGGCGGGTTCATCAGGCACCAGAGCGACGCGTGCACCGCCACTTGGCTTGGCATGGACCGGAAAGTTGCCTTGGAGCCTCAGCGGCATTGCAGCCTTGGAGTGGCTGATCCTAGCAAAACTGGGCGGGTGTCCCAGGCAGGCTAAGCTTGAAGAATTGGGCGCTGACCTGCTGTGCTGCCCCACCCTGTCTTTCTCCATTGCCCGCTGCCCGCTGGACGCTGCCCGCGTTGGCAGGCTGCTTCACTGACGAACGACAGAGACCTAGCAGCACCGGCTCTTCCTGGTGCCGTCGCCCCGTGCCCCGTGCCCCGTTCCCCGTTCCCCGTTGCCTGTGGCTTAGGCTCTATCGACGTCAAAAGCAGCATCACCTAGGGACTCCGTAGTCTACCTGGACTTGAGACTCTAGACTCTACTTTCCGCCGCCGCTCCGTCTCTCCACCCAAGTTACCTCTTCCAACCTTCTCTCCGTCTCCTTCTCCTCCTCTTCTTACTCCCTCGTCGCCGATTCCATCGCCTCCACCCTCTCCAGCTGCAGCTGCTTCCACCGAACCACGGCCGCCGTGCTCTCTCTGTCAACTGCTCTGCTCACCAGGCCCCCCCGCTTCGCAGATTCTTTTCGCCCATCATGAAGGTCACTTTCAAAGTGCGTCACCACCCGCTGCCTTCCCTCATGGCTTCGTCCACATCTCTCTCTCAATTCTTCCTGCCTCGCTACCTGCGCTGGATTCTGACAACTCCGTCCCTTCTCTCTAGGATCTCAAGCAGCAAAAGTTCACGCTCGACGTCGAAGCCACTGAGCTGGTATGACACCCCGCGCCAGCCTTCCCCGCCACCTTCGCGAGCTCCCCCGAACTGACGACTCTCCCAACAGATCTCCGCTGTCAAGGAAAAGATTTCCGCCGAGAAAGGCTGGGATCCCAAGCTGCAGAAGCTCATCTACTCTGGTATTACTACATTCGCCACTACACTCGCCGCCATCTAGCCCGCTGACCCTGATATCAGGCAAGATCTTAAAGGATGATGAGACTGTCGGCTCCTACAACATCGAGGAGAAGGGCTTCGTTGTCTGCATGGTGAACAAGGTGCGCGCCCCTTAGCTCTATGACTGGCTCCCTGCCCCCCTTCTTCCTGCTGACATCTCCCTCTTGCTAGCCCAAGGGGAAGCCCGTCGTCGCCCCGGCCGCCGAGTCCTCTGCCGCTCCCCCAGCGACGCCTGCTCAACCCGTCGCCAGCACCCCAGCTGTCCCCGCCGCCCCGACGCAGTCCTCTTCGCATCAATCTGCTGTTCCCGCGACTCCTACTCCCCAGCGCTCTGTCGACACTGCATCTGGCGCCCCTGGCAACGATGCATCGACTCTGGCCATGGGTACCGCTCGCACAGAGGCCATTGCAAATATGGAGGCCATGGGCTTCGAGAAGCCTGCGATTGAGGCAGCCATGCGCGCCGCCTTCAACAACCCTGACCGCGCTGTTGAGTACCTCTTGAATGTAGGTTTTCAGAGACGACATCCAGGCGACGACGCAGTGTAATTGCTAAACATTCACTGTTCAGGGCATCCCCGACAACATCCAGCAGGAGCAGCAACAAGCACGACAGGCTGCTGCCGCCACCCCTAGTTCCGGTGCTCAACCCGCCGCCGCCGCTGCCGCCGCTACACAGGGCGGCGACGGCGGCAACGTGAACCTGTTTGATCTTGCTGCTCAACATGGTGGTTCTGCCCGAGGAGGAAGTGGTAACAGCCCAGATGCCTCCGCTGCCGCCGCCGCCGCTGCTGCTGCCGCTGGTGGCCAGGGTGGTGACCTCGGAAACTTGGACTTCCTACGACACAATGCTCAGTTCCAGCAGCTGCGCCAAGTCGTCCAACAACAGCCCCAGATGCTAGAGCCCATCCTTCAACAGCTTGGCGCTGGAAACCCTCAGCTGGCCCAGCTCATTGCCTCAAACCCGGACCAATTCCTTCAGCTTCTTGGCGAGGATGCCGGCGACGACGACACTCCCCTCCCCCCTGGTGCCCAGGCTATCTCTGTCACTGAGGAGGAGCGTGATGCCATTGAGCGAGTAAGGACCCCTGAGCTCCCTCCATCCATCCATGAACTTAGTTACTAACTCCCGTTGTTTAGCTATGCCGACTGGGCTTCGACCGCGACCAGGCTATTCAGGCCTACTTTGCTTGCGATAAGAACGAAGAACTCGCCGCCAACTTCCTCTTCGACCAACCAGAGGATGACGAACCCGCCCCTGGAAACTAAAAGGGGGCTCGGGATCGCTGTGCCAGACAGTGCTTGTTACGATTATGATCGGAGGGAAGGGGACATATCCAGGCCTTTGCCAAAGTAATATGGTTGCCGGACAACAGTCTGGCTTGGGGATAGCGTGGTCTGGTTGTTATAAAGACGTCTCCCGAGTCGAGATGTCTCGACACGACGGCGCCGCCCCATCACGGAGGATCTGCATGCCATGATGTGTTAGGGCAAGATAGTACAGTCGACGAGATTGACGAATTTAAAAATCAAAGAACACATGCCTCAGTGCACCCTAAGGGTAGATTGTTCGTGTGCATGTTCTCTCCGAAAGACAGTTTGAGTCCTGCCTTCAATAACAGAGTTGATTCCTATTTCATACAGAAAAGAACCCAAAGGGTATCATGCCATTCTCCTTTGCGCCGTTCTATTGTTTTCCACCTCCCGATCCGCAATGCCTATTTCTCAAGACTGCGCGGCGATGGGCTCCCCATTCATACCGTAAATTACCTTCTGTTTGCCTTTCTTGGCCTTTTTCTTCTTTGCAACATCATCCTCGTCCTCGGCAAATAGCTCCTCACGCTTCTTACGCATGATCTCGGCTTGCTCATCAATGACGCGCTGCTGCGCGGCCTCAAAGTCCTCCTGCCTCTTGCGTTGCTCAGCCTCGATGGACGCCACGGGCTCAAATTCGGAGCCAGTGAAGGCCTTATACTCGTCAATATCGATTTTGATGGTTTTCTCGCCGATGAGGGCGGCGTCAACTAGACGAGGGCAGTGGCGCTCTTCGCGGTTGAACTTAAGCTTGATGTTACGTCGCTGCTTACCAGGAAACATCTTAGAGATAATCTCAAAATCGGTGCCAAACATGCGGAGACCGCGGTAGAAGAGCTCCGTCTCCGAGTCTGACCAAATGTTTGGGCCCTTGAGCTTGGATGTGTTCATGAAGGAGTTGCTGGTTATGAGCCGCGTGAAGTCGTTTTCTTCGACAGTCTCTACATCTCCAAGCGCCGCCGCGGCGCGCGCGTGTCGATCCACAGCCAAAGAGCTCTGATCAACCACAATCTGTCCGTCCACAATGCGAAACTGAGGGCCTGATGTAGGAGCAGGGGCGAATGAGGTTGGCGGGTCATCTGTATTCGTGCTTGGTTCAGGTCCTTCGGGCGTTGCTGAGTCTTCGCGCTCCCCATCTGCCTCAGCCCCAAGTTTCGACTTAAGTCTAGCCCGTCTCTCTCGTTCTCGGAGTTCATCATGGCGGCTGAACTTCTTGCCGATGTGCAGGTCCTTGGTTAGATCAGACATCTTTAGCTGTTGCAAGTCCACCATCTGATTTTCCGAATCCTCTGGGGTAATTGATCGAGCTCGTCTTTTATTAGGCTGGCTCTCCCCGTCCGTCTGGGCCGCAGTTCTGCGCTTCCTTGCCGGCTTCGGTGTTGAGTCCGCTCCATCTTTTGCAGTCTTCCTCTGACGCTTCTTCGGTCTAGCCCTCTCGTCCTCCTCGCCACCCTCTTCTTGATTAGCCTTGGCAGACTGTTTCTTGGTTCTTGGTTTCGGGGCTGCCTTTTTTCGAGGCTCCTTAGGTGGCTGTGGTGTCGTTTCACTCGATGGCTCGGAGTCAATAGAGGGTGCGGCAGAGCTCTCGGTCACCCTAACGTCGTCTCTTGTTTGGGTCGCAGGTGTGGAAACTGCCGTGAGTGGAGTGACGTCTGATTGTTGCTCATCGCGCAAGTCATCGGGAATGCTCACGTCTTTGGCTGTAGCTGGCTGGGCTTGTTCCGGTTCGGTGGCTGGTGCCGACTCAAGCGCGGTCGCTTCAGGACGGAGTTCCGATTCATCAGTGGCCTTTGCTTGCCCTCTGTTTGTCTCCTTGCTTGTCGTTTCGGGTTCAGGTTGCTTATCGCTTGGTTTTTGATCAGGGACCGCACGCTCAGTATTCGGTTCTGGTGGGGTTGGAGATTCGAGGGGTGATTCGTGAGGCTCTGAAAACTTGGCGGTGCTGCAATCGACTACAGGGGTCGCCGAAGTAGTTGTCTCCTGGATCTCATCGAGTGTTGATTGTGATTGCGAACCAGTGGAGGCTTGACTCTGGGAAGGTTTCACTGGTTGCGATGGTTGTGACGGTGCTGCTGGGGCCGCGGGGCGGGTTCTGCCCGAGGGGATCTTGGGCTTAAAGGCGAGCCCGCCTTTCTTCTTGAACATGGAGCTCATTGCGGTCGTGAAGATTCGCACATGTGATTTGGAGGGTTTGGAAGTCGTAAATTTCCTCACATCGTGTGCGTCAACTTGTGACTTGTAAAGAGTTCGGAAATTTGTCTGCAGCAACAATCACAGAAAATGCGGGATGGTGCCTGATCCGACGAGGTTTAACCGGCATGCAAATCGATAAGGGAGTGACCCAATCCGGCTAGCGCAGCACTAAGCCCCTTTGAGGTGGAGAGCGCGCTTCTCGATGTGCAACTCAACTTCGAAATTTCAACTCCTGGCCCGAGGGAACGTCCCATCAGCACGACACGACTTCTCCGCGCCGCCCATTCATGACGACACGCACGCCCTGCTTCGGGACGGGACTTCGCTCTATTGCGCTCTCAGGACCGAGCCCTCGCTCTCTTTTCAACCTACGCCTCCTTTGCAACCCGCTGCCACGCGACTTCTGATGCCTCTCACAGCCACCCCCTCTGCCTCGCCTCGTCCATCCACGCTCGCCAAGATGGAGGACAGGAAGAGGCCTGCCATCAGCGGCGCCGATGACTTGGCTCCTCCTAGCAAGAGAGTTGCTGTCAATGGATCCAAGGCAAAGGAAGACGCCCTCGAAATGAAAGAGGAGGGCTGGATTGAGGTAAGTGTCAGATGACACCCTTTTCTTTGACGAGTGCTCGCGACCCGCCCTACCGTCTTGCCACCCCTTCCGTGTTGTTATGTGAGGGTCTGCACACTCAGAATCGCTGCATCTTCTTATCAGAGTACGATGCTGGACGACATAGCTCACCAAGCCAGCGATGATGTTCGCTCCCCGCGACAGCAATCTCCGGCTTTGAAGATGCGTTCTGAATGCACCCGATTGCCAGCGCCTTCGCTCATACCTCCCCAAATTCGTACACGTTGCTCGACGCGCTGGGGACGGAACTGCCGCTGACCTCGGATATCCAGGCCTATACGAAAGGATCCATCTACCGACAGATGCAAGAATACGGTCGCAAGGCAGCAACGGCTGAATCGCGACTTGAAGAACTCCATAAACGATCCGTACATCATGACGACCATCTGAGAATCATTGATGCTTGGTGGCGACAGGTTCGTTATGCAAAACGACGTTGGTTGACCACGGCTAATATTTGGCAGGTTCTTGAGGAGTTGGAACTCCTTGCTGAGTCGACCGTTTCAACCGCAGCAACCTCGTCCGGTATGAGCGTTTCCTCCATGTTTTGCATGCGTACTGATGTGATGTCAGACCCGCCCTATCTGAGTGGCGTGGGCTTCAAGGACCTCCACGATTTTCAGAAACACCTCCAAGACAAAGGAAAAGCTATCAAATCAAAGGCAGAGACGCTACTCGCTCGATTGGCTGCCAAGCGTGGAGAGATGAGCCCAGAGGCGGTCGCGCTCGAGAATAAGATTACGAAACTTCTGGCGACACAAAAGGAGTATCTATTCAAGCTCGATCGACTAAGCAGTGAAAAGGACCAACTCTCAGAACAACTTAATGCGGCCACGTTGCGATACTTCAAAGCAGAGAAGAAACTGGATCGCGCCAAGAGTTCACAGGTCCAGAAGATGGAGCAACAAGCGTTTGCTAACGCAACCCGCCCAGCTGCGTCTGGAGACAGTGGTGTCGATGGCTCTGAGGTCAATGGTAACGCAGGCGAATTATTACTCAAGTACGAGGAGGCCACGGCCGCCATGACAAAGCAGAAAGAGCAGCTAGACACGATCCTGGCAGAAATCAAGACTATGCAGGATGAAAATTCGAGTCTAAAAGCACGCAGGGAGACCCTGACAGACGAGGACTTCATTCGAACCGACGTATTCAAGCAGTTCAAGAGCCAGAACGAGGACCTCATCAAGCGCATCAACAACCTGGAGGCCACGAACAAGCAGCTGCGAGAAGAGGCCGAAAAGCTGCAGGCGGAGCGGTCTACATTCCGCACCCAACTGGAAAACGATGCGAATCAAGTTACGCAAGAACTGGAAGCAGAAATCATGTCTCGAGATCAGGATCTTGCTCGCGTTCGATCAGCAAGAGATGAAATTCTAGCAGAGAATATGCAGCGCAAGGCGAACATGGACCAAGAGCGATCTTCGACGGACCATGTGAAGGAACTGGTCAGCGCCAAGGATGATCGGATCTCCGCTCTCGAATCTGAAATCGCACGTCTCAAGTCCAGCGAGGATGAGGAGATGACGGACGTGGGCGACGAAGGGATTCCACACGACGAACTTCTAAAAAGATACAAGAAACTGGAGCAAGATTTCCGATCCATCAACCAAGAACTGCCGTCAATAGAGAAGGCGTACAAGAAAATGAAGGATCTGGCTCAGAAGAAGGTCCTCGATTTTACAGCCATGGAGGAGAGGGTGACCATTCTAATCGCGGAAAAGAGCAAGGCAGATCAGAAGTACTTTGCTGCCCGCAAGGACGCAGACACCAGGAACAACGAAATCCGATCGCTTCGACACCAAAATAGCAAGAGCTCGGAAATCATCGCGCAGTTGAAGGACCTCGAGTCTCAGAACCGGACTTTGCTGGGCAACCTCGAAAAGCAAATGGCGGATCTGAAGCAGACAAATGCGACTTTGGTTTCGGATAACAAGAAGATGGAAGCGACAAGTCTGGAGGCGGTGCGACGAACAGAATCTCTAAACAAGCAGGTTGGCGACTTAACCAACCTGGTCAAATCCAAGGATGCCGCATCTGCTGTGGTGAGAGAGCGAAATATCATGCAAGAGAGCGAGGTGGAGAAACTTAAGGTTCGCGTTGAGCATGTGCAGAAGGACCGCGACACTTGGAAGAGCAAAGCATTGAGTAACTCGTCAGAGGAAGAGGAAATGCTCCGAGTAAGACCCAGATACTTGATATGCCGTGACACTACTGACTCTGTGACTAGACCTTTGCTTTGTGTACAATTTGCCGCAATAACTTCAAGAACACAGCGCTCAAGACTTGCGGCCACCTATTCTGCAACCAATGCGTGGACGACCGGATCAGCAACCGTATGCGCAAATGCCCTACCTGCTCCCGAGCATTCGACAAGATGGACGTCATGCCCGTGCATCATTGACCGGGCTTTGGAAAATCTTTCTTATCCGCCACCCGAGCCCGCCCCTTTTAACAACCGTATCACGATACCTCCTTTTTTTCTTCTTCTAACTTTAATTGCGTTTGTCGAGCGTTGTCCAATCCATTGCTTGTTTCCGATGGCTTGGCTTGGTCTCAGGCGATTTCTTCTTCAAAGGTGGAGGGTGGATGGGGTCAGCTCGAACGAAATGCAACGTGGATCCTTTTTTCTCCTTTCCCTGGGCTAGATGGCTGCTATATTTGGAAAGTTGTCCTATGTACTTTTATTCGCCAAGAGGGAGTACGAGGGGGTGCTCGTTGGCGTGTATATACTAGGTGTCCAGAGGAGGCACCAGGCGATGATTACGGTGGGGGGTGGAGAGAGGTCTGCTGGATAAATGAAAGGGGTCGATTAAGCTACCTAAACAAATCGTCATGGCTAAGCAACGTGATACTATCCTGAATGCTGAAGTTCGTTGCGTGATGAGACGTAGTAGTTCATCTATCTTCGGCTGGTTGAACCGAAGCCAGTGCTCTCGTGGCGGTTGGAAGTGCTTGAGCCGGACGAGGACGACCTCCCGCCACGCCCGATGCTTCCATAACTATCACGGTTCCCGTCATTGCGGCTTCCACCTCGATTTCCAGCCAAGTAGCCGGCCGCAGCTCCTCCAGCCATGCCCGACCAAAAGCCCGGGGTCCAGCCGTCCTGCTGAGGCGGCTTTGTGCCTGGGTAAGGAGGAGGAGGGTCGTTTCCGGGACCCCAGCCAGGACCCCAGCCTCCCCCGTCACGATGGGGACGGGGATATCGAGGTTGTCGGTTATCTTGGGCCCTGATGCAGGCTGAGTAGATGATCCAACCCAGAACGGCAACAAAGATGGCAGTGAAGACCCAGGCGCCCCAGTCGGTGCCGCCCTGGCCGTCGCTGAACCAGCCACCACCGTTGGCGAGGCTGGGATACCGTCGCTCACCCTTGCTGGTCAAGGCGAGGCGGTACTCGACGCCGCAAGAGCCCTTGAGGATGTAGGGGTCGTCGGGGGAATTGTAGCCTTCGCATATGACGTCGGTGCTGCCGAGTTTGAGCTCCTCGGGGAGCGACGCAGCGCAGCTCCACTCGATGTCCTCGTCGCCGTAAGAGGAGCCCTGGTTAGTGCAGCGCAGCACGTCTATCTGGTAGAGGTCGCAGATGGGGCGGGATGAGATGCAACGGAGCTGGGGGATTGCGGAAACCCGACGATAAGCCGTCTTGGCGCCGTCACCGCGGAGGGTGAGGGATTCGACATCGGAGAGGAGGATAGCATTCTTGGGGGGCCTGGCGGCAAGCGCCAGCGCGGGGAGCGTGAGGGAGAGGGCGAGTGTGGCGGGGATCATAGCTGCGGGGTGATGATGACAGTATTGAAGGTCGAGAGGATGTGGTGGTTTGCTCTTCGGTGTGGGACGGGCGGGCGGGTGAACTGTTAATTCCGTTTGCAGGGCCTAGAGCCCAAGATGGTTGTACGTTGTTCTGTGTGGGATGACTTGAGAGACAGAGAGAGGACCGATTGCTTTTAGGTGGAAGAGCTGGATGATGGGACACGTGAAGTGGGCGGTTGGGCAGCAGGGCTGAAGTGGTCGACATTTGTAGGAATGGCAACGTGGCGGGCAATGTTGACGTATGAGCGTTGAAAGAAAACGCCAATGGAAATTTGCAGCCAATGGTGTGGGGTAATTTTGTTGGCAGTTGCTGTTCGTAGCAAAGCCCATGAAACTTCACCACTAAATGACCCTATGATTAGATCTATCTTTGTCCTTACCCTGGATGTGTCTTTTGTTTCTCTACGCACGGGACATACTGCGCTATGTACGTGTTTCCGGTTGGTATTATGGTCTTCAACACGGGAAAAACAGGTCGGGGAGTGTGCCCAGTATACTCAGCCATGGCTGCTGTGATTGGCTTCTGACACACAACTCAAAACGTAGGCTTGGCCATGAACCCTGGTCATACAAAGCCTGCAGTGTCAGGTAGCATTGATACAATCGCTGCGGTGGCGCGACTCGCGACTGAGTCACACAGGGACATGAATAATGCCGGATGACAGCAGCGCATTTGTGGCAGATCTCCATGATCCATGTTGCGTAGATGGGGTTCGGCCTTATGTAAAAGCTCCAAGATTCAGCATTGTTAGGAGCCTCGCAACAAGCCCAATAGCCCGGCTCTTCGAGGGGTTGGCCGATGGTACCTGTGGGGAGAAAACAATAAAAATCATTCAACATGGTAGGGCTGATGGACAGACAGGAGGCACACTGACTATAGTGTGTGAATACAGTGCGCAGAAAAATGCAACGGCTCATAGAAGGTGTGGTGTTATCATTGACGAGTTCCCCAACCGAGCCATGCCAGGGTAGGTCCGCTTGCTGGATCCAATGGATCAAGATTCTGGTCCCATTTAGGTCTAGCAGCAGACCAGTTCCAGCAGTCAATAGCCACCAGTCAGCCACAGCCAGCAGCACTGCAGCAGAATCAGGGGACGAGAGACAATGGCAGTTCGACGAATGGCCCACACTGCGTCGTAACCCGTCCACTCAGCAGCAAGTCCTACCATCGACTCTTGGATTGTGACCGGGGTTCGGGAATATGGGCCGCACCGGGGTTTGAGCGTCGAAGCTTTGTCTGGGGGCGCACCCTTGATGTTCTGGGCCCAAACAGGGAGTCGATGCGATGGATGAGCTGCAGGATCGCGGCGACCGGCGACAATGAGGGCCGATCCCCGCCTCGAATTTGTGGGTTCGGGGAGAAGCAATCCCGACTGTCCGGTGGCCGAAATTGACGAAGGATGAAAAGAGGATGAGGGCGAGAGACGACCAGTGCTGAGGATGAGTCAAGATTAGTCGAAGCACAGGGAAATAGAGACCAACCCGCAAGGGGCATATACGTGGTATGTCGTCGAGGGCCGTTTGAATGTGCTACACGCGAGAGGTTCTACGAGGTGGGTGATGTGAGATGGTACTACAAGATGGTCTACAAGATGGTCTACAATATGGTGCTACAAACTATTCTTTGATCCCTCGAGCCTCGTCGAGATGCGACCCTGCAGAACCCCTCACCAAAATCGGAATCAGACTCGTACAATGCGATCGATGTTGATGAGGTGGGCTCCTTTTCCCATGCCGTAATCCTGGTAGACTACGAATAGACGCGGAAAGATGCAAAAATGCCAAGCATGAAAATAAGCATCGGGGTACCTGGGTAAGTACGGAGCAGGCAGCACCGAGTGCTCCGTACCTGTACCCAGGGATAAGAGCAAATAAAAACAAAATGATGAAATGATGGATCCCAGGGTTGCAATCTTGACCATAGACCGCGTGTGAGATGGAGGGGGGGATGGGGGGTAAGGATGCGGTGCAGGCAGGACAGGACGGTGCCGGAGAGCCGACTTTCATATTAATCATGACGTACGCGCCCGTTCGAGACTGCGAGACTGGACAAAACCCAGAGCACTGTGAGCGTAGCGCAAGCGAAAGCGAAGCCTGGCGAATGGTCATTGGGTCTCGGGTCCCTTCAGTCGTATCGTACCCGAAAACAGAAACCCTTTTGAGAGATTGAGGAGCGCCGCTGGCCAACGAGCTCAACTCCGGTCTCCACCCCTCGGCCGATAAAAGTAACCGCTGGCTGACTGCACAGCAAAGCAGCCGCCATTCACGGGGGTGAGACTACGGGCATCGGGCATCTGCCAGACCCCAACAGGTGAGATCTCGGCCGCGAGAGATATCAGAAACGTGAGGACAGGCCCGAGAGTGAGGGAGGAGAGGCGAGAGGGAGGGAGGGAATTGTGCCAGCTTACTCAACCGTTTCCCTGTAGCTGCTTACCGCTCCGTCAGGCCTCGGAAGTCATATTACTATGTGTGCTTGGTGGCGGGGAGCAGGTAATTGGCATCAGGTATGTAGTTAGGTAGTTAGGAAGGTACCTTACCTGTCGAACGGCATGCGATGGAATGCCAGGTTGCGTGTGCTGAAGCCATCTCCAGGACTGACCCAAAGTGACAATCGTCGTCTCGCACCGCGACCGGGCAGTGAGTGAGTGAGTGAGTGGGGATGGACTGGGATGGAGCTCCACTGGAACTCCAGCACCATGTCGCACTCAGTTCACTGTGGGCGCTCTGGGGTATTGCATGTTAGGCGGTGGGTGCAACTAGCTGTCTCCCGAAGGCCCTGTTAGCTGCACGCTTCACAACATCGTGGACCTCACCTCACCCAACAGCAACTGGTCTGGTGCACCACAGCCTAAAACATCCACAAAGGGGGTGCATCTCGTAGGTCCCGTCGCCTCCCGCGTGCACTGTGCGCCTATTACTAGACTGCTCAGCATGCCCAAGATGCCCTGGAAAGAGAAGGGCCTGTTCCACGGAGGGCGTGGCTCCAAAACCCGGCCCGCTGGAGATGGCCTGCAGTCACGCCGGACTCGCGTCGACGCTAGAGAGCAAGGGAAGGTGCACCTCGGGACCCTTTTTGTATCCCGCCCGACTTTGGCAAGTCCAGGTATTTTGCACTCCAACTCCGTGTCGCTCGGGTTCCAGATTCTCTGTCCCATTATTTATTGTTCTCCAAGTGACTGCCACGCATTTCAGATTCCACTCTAGAAACTGTGTCTTGCTTTCATCTGGTCATGTTCATGTCGTTGTCCAGCCGGTAGCGCCTCTTACGCCGTGTCCTCTGTGTTGCTGTCTAACCCACATCATCGTTCATGCCGCGCTGCTCTTAAACACGCACATCTGCACCTTCGGGGGTTGCCCGCTCGAACTTCGCGAGCGCATTCGCCACAACCCGTTCCCCGAATTCTGCCTTTGCCTTTTGAGCACAACGACCTCGTCCTGCACCGTCAAACCTCAACACCTCCCTCACAATGGCAGCCGAACCATCAGAAAAGGGTTCCGGCGCCGGACCCTCGCCGCCCTCCAGCCGCGGCGACTCGACCGAGGTGGATGTAGCTCGCCACGCGAAGGAATCGACACCCGATCCCGAGAAGCTTGAATTGAAGAAGGCCGATTCTAAAGTTGTGACCCCACCCAAGAACCAAACCTCCGACGACTTATTCGACCACCTGCCTGCCCACCAGGCCGAGATCCTGCGCCGCCAGGTCGTCAGTCCTGAAGTCAAGCAGGGCGTCGCCGTTCTATACCGCTATGCCTCCCGCAACGATATCCTTATCATCTTCGTCTCCGCCATTGCCGCTATCATCGGCGGCGCCGCCCTCCCTCTTATGACGGTTATCTTTGGTAACCTGCAGGGTGTCTTCCAGGACTACTTTAATGGCCTCAAGACGTACAACGAATTTACCGACGAGCTGGTCGACTTCGTCCTGTACTTTGTTTACCTGGGCGTCGGTGAATTTGTTGCTGTCTACATCTCCACCGTCGGCTTCATCTACACCGGCGAGCACATCAGCGCCAAGATCCGCGAGCACTACCTCGAGAGTTGCATGCGCCAGAACATCGGCTTCTTCGACAAGCTCGGCGCCGGCGAGGTCACCACTCGCATCACCTCTGACACCAACCTCATCCAGGATGGCATCTCTGAGAAGGTATCTCTTACCCTCGCTGCAGTCGCCACCTTTGTCTCGGCCTTTGTCATTGGCTTTATTAAATACTGGAAGTTGACGTTGATCCTCTTCTCCACCGTCGTTGCCCTTCTGCTCAACATGGGTGGCGGTTCTGCCTTCATCATGAAGTACAACAAGCAAAACCTTGAAGCGTACGCTGTCGGCGGTAGCTTGGCCGACGAAGTCATTAGTTCGATCCGCAATGCAGTCGCCTTTGGCACCCAAGACCGCCTGGCTAAGCAGTATGATGGCCATCTCACCAAGGCCGAATACTTTGGCTTTCGTGTCAAGGGCGCCCTGTCCGTCATGATCGCCGGTATGATGCTGGTGTTGTATCTCAACTATGGCCTGGCTTTCTGGCAGGGCAGCAAGTTCCTGGTTGATAATGAGACCTCCCTGTCTAAGATACTGACCATTCTCATGTCCGTCATGATTGGCGCTTTCAATCTGGGGAACGTCGCCCCGAACATGCAAGCCTTCACCAATGCAGTGGCTGCGGCTGCTAAGATCTTTAACACGATTGACCGGGTGTCCCCCCTGAACCCTACCAATAACGAGGGTGAGAAGCTTGATTATATTGAGGGCACACTTCGATTGGCCAACATTAAGCATATTTACCCTTCCCGCCCTGAGGTTGTGGTTATGAATGATGTCAGCCTCGAGATCCCTGCTGGCAAGACTACCGCTTTGGTTGGAGCGTCTGGATCCGGTAAGAGCACCATCGTCGGCTTGGTCGAGCGATTTTATGATCCCATCGAGGGATCGGTCTATCTCGACGGTCACGACATTAGCAAGCTTAACCTGCGATGGTTGCGTCAGCAGATGGCTCTGGTGAGCCAGGAACCCACCCTTTTCGGCACCACCATCTTTCACAACATCCGCTACGGACTTATTGGTACGAGCCACGAGCACGACGACGAGGAAAAGCAAAGGGAACTTGTCATTGAAGCAGCCAAGAAAGCCAATGCCCACGATTTCGTGTCCGCCCTTCCAGAAGGCTATGAAACAAACGTAGGCGAGCGAGGATTTCTCCTATCTGGCGGCCAGAAGCAGCGCATCGCGATTGCGAGAGCTGTTGTTTCAGACCCTAAGAGTATGTTTTTTGTCCTCATCTTGACCATCAGAATCATTAAATTAACCCTGCCGCAGTTCTTCTCCTGGACGAGGCCACCTCGGCACTGGATACCAAGTCCGAAGGCGTTGTGCAGGCTGCACTGGAAGTTGCTGCCGAGGGTCGTACTACCGTTACCATTGCTCACCGATTGTCTACTATCAGAGATGCGCACAATATCGTCGTCATGGCCGAGGGCCGTATTATCGAACAAGGAACGCACAACGACCTCCTCGAGAAGAGGGGCGCATATTTCAACCTTGTGTCCGCACAAAATATTGCTGCCGCCGAGGAGATGACCGCCGAGGAACAAGCCGAAATCGACGCCGAGCAGGAGACCCTAATTCGAAAAATGTCAACGAACCAGGCTGGCTTCATTGCTGATCCTGATGACAACATTGCCGCCAAGCTCGACCGCACCACCACCTCTAAGTCTGCATCGAGTGTTGCCCTACAAAGTCGCAAAACCGAGGAGGAGCAAAAGTACGGGCTCATGACGTTGGTGAAGCTGATTGCTTCTTTCAATGCTCCTGAATGGAAACTGATGCTGGTTGGTCTGTTCTTCTCTGCCATCTGTGGAGGCGGAAATCCCACACAGGCTGGTAAGTGCATTTCCTCAACATCCGCACTACCACTCTCCTAACTGATCTTTGTACAGTGTTCTTTGCCAAGCAGATCATCACTTTGTCCGTGCCAGTCACACCTGAGAATCGACACCAGATAAAGAAGGACTCGGACTTTTGGAGTGCCATGTACTTGATGCTGGCGTTCGTTCAGTTCATTGCCTTCGTGATTCAGGGTGTATTTTTCGCCAAGTGCTCGGAACGACTTATTCACAGAGTTCGAGACCGCGCCTTCCGAACTATGCTTCGACAGGACGTGGCGTTCTTTGACCGAGACGAGAATACCGCTGGTGCCTTGACTTCGTTCCTCTCGACCGAGACGACTCACGTTGCTGGGCTCAGCGGTGTGACTCTGGGCACACTATTGATGGTTCTCACGACGCTGATCTCTGCGTGTGTCATGGCGCTGGCCATCGGATGGAAGCTCTCACTCGTGTGCATTTCCACCATCCCTGTCCTCCTTGGATGTGGCTTCTTCCGCTTCTACATGCTGGCCCACTTCCAGCGGCGATCGAAGGCTGCGTACGATTCTTCGGCGACATTTGCCTCGGAAGCTATCTCAGCCATCCGAACCGTCGCTGCCCTGACTCGCGAGCACGATGTTTTGGACCAGTACAAGAATTCCCTTGCCATCCAGCAGCGCAAAAGTCTGATCTCCGTGATCAAATCATCCGCGCTCTACGCCGCCTCGCAGTCACTTCTCTTCGCATGCTTCGCCCTCGGCTTCTGGTATGGCGGCACCCTGATCGCTAAGTATGAGTATAACATGTTCCAATTCTTCCTCTGCTTTATGGCCGTCATCTTCGGTGCCCAGTCTGCAGGCACAATCTTTTCCTTTGCCCCCGACATGGGCAAGGCATACCAGGCCGCAGGCGAGCTGAAGAAGCTGTTTGACCGAGAGCCTGTTGTGGACACTTGGTCGGAAAGTGGCACTCGCCTGCCAGAAGTTGAGGGCACGCTCGAGTTCCGAGACGTTCACTTCCGCTACCCAACCCGACCGGAGCAGCCTGTGCTTCGTGGCCTTAACCTTACTGTCCGGCCCGGACAATACGTGGCCTTGGTCGGAGCATCCGGATGCGGCAAGAGCACGACGATTGCTCTTCTGGAGCGCTTCTACGACCCTCTTTCTGGCGGAGTGTACATTGACGGCCAAGAAATAAGTGGACTCAACATCAACGACTACCGATCGCACATTGCGCTCGTGAGTCAGGAGCCCACGCTATACCAGGGAAGCATCAAGGAGAATATTCTTCTAGGAACGTCGGTTGAGAACGTTCCGGATGAGGCTATCGAGTTTGCCTGTCGCGAGGCCAACATTTACGACTTCATCGTGTCCTTGCCCGAGGGTTTCAACACGATCGTCGGTAGCAAGGGTGCACTATTATCGGGTGGACAGAAACAGCGTATTGCTATTGCCCGTGCGCTGATCCGGGACCCTAAGATTCTGCTCCTTGACGAAGCGACGTCCGCATTAGACTCAGAGTCGGAGCATGTGGTGCAGGCGGCACTGGACAAAGCGGCCAAGGGCCGAACGACGATTGCCGTGGCCCATCGCCTCAGCACAATCCAGAAGGCAGATGTGATTTACGTATTCGACCAGGGCCGCATTGTGGAGCAGGGAACCCATTCAGAGCTCATGAAGAAGAACGGACGGTACGCGGAGCTCGTCAACCTGCAAAGTCTCGAGAAGCATCAATGAAGGGCGAGAAGCTAGCGGTGACATTTGGGCGGCAATAACTTGTAATTTCTTTGCCATGATTCTCCAGACGGGATGAAGGTCTGAGACGTGGCCTTTTGCATTGGATGGCGTTAAAGGACTGAGGTCTTCATAGATGAGGCGAGGTCGCCAATCTCTACACTCATGTAATGTTTCTCATGTACATTACCTCGTTATTTATCGACGCCGCTCGAACATCGGACAAAAAATGCCGTTGCACTTTCTATGTATGTGAATGACGACAAAGCTACATGGGTAATTATCTGCTGAAGAAGTCAAATTTGCGCATGCCTAAAACCACGAGGGAAGGGTATCCCGACTTTGGATAGCCACATGAGAAGGTACGACATGGAATGACCAGGCCACTGGTAAGGTAGAAGGGACCAGCAAGATCGTACGAATATTGCAGAGGGAAAGACATTGGGTCTATCGCTTCACTTGCTCCTTGACACAAGCTGCCTTGATGGTCATGTTGGTGCCAATACCAATGCCAAGACAAATAAATGGATGACATGGAGTCGAGTCCAGAAAAGCAATGACGCACTCGGGAAAGCAGGAAGATAAGTGACAGCTACGAGGTGGTGAGTGGACAAGCTAGGATGTGACTATAGATGTACTACGGAGTATCTATGTAAGTAAAACAGAGGCAGGCACTACAGCACAGAGGGAAATTTGAAGAACGATGGATGAGGACGGACGCGCGTGACGCGGTGGAGATGGCGGTATGAAAAGAAGCGCGTGGTTAGTGGGGGATACATGCCAAGACGGGCTCGGCTGGTGATAGAGACACTCTGAATATAGAATAGACTACATACCATGCCTGTTTCGGGTGGGAGGGTGTCTTGGACTCTGGATCTAGAAGTGACGGCGGGCCGTTTCTGGTGAGAGTCCGTAGTCATAGTTTTGTGATGGTGTTCAGGTGTGGAGGGTAATTAGACTCGCCGCCGATACCATCAGCTACGATTTGTAGCGTTGGCTAATGAGATATGCCATTTACAACAAAGAATAAGCATGGCGAATAGCAACAAATTGTTTACTACGACACACGTGATCAACGCGAACGTGACAGTAAAAAGGAATTCAAGACCTATCGTGAGGATGGCAAGGGTGGCGTCCATGGCAAGGGTGTCTTGGCAGGGGAAAGCCACGACTGATTGGCCGGTGGAAGTGGACTCGATGTGCCAGACGCGTGAGAGCGCTGCAAGCCAAGGCGGTCCGCGGACAGTCGCAGAGCGGGTTGCGCGGGTGTTGGGTTGGGGTTCATTGAACTAAATTGCTCGGTGACTGGTATTATTTACAGTAGTCCATGAACTATGCAGTCCACTACGTGTACTATCAAGAAGGCTTGTGATGGGCTGATCAGACCTTTCTCGAGGCTTGTTGTCATCGAGAAACTAGTTGATAGGAGGTGGAGCTGGGAGGGAGAAGGGCGACTGGCCACGCGGCAGACGTACCTGAAGCTGGAGACGAACGGTGAGACTGGCTAAGGAAGTGGGTTGGACTTTCGAGATTAATAAAGTAGTGGTAGTAGTGACTGGCTCTGATGAAGACGACGTACGTACCGGTAGTACTTCGTGCATCAGGGACACTGCTGCAAAGAAACAGACAGACGCGCCGACTCATAAACAGCCACAGAAACGAACACCCCGAGTCACTTAAACGATTCGGTCAGATGCTGGCGGAGATGGACAGGGAACAGGCACTAAGAGACAGGCGGACAGGGGACACACCAGGTCCTAAGAATGGCTGCAAGGAAGCCAAGGTCCAATGGTTTAGTTGTGGTGAACTGCTCATGGCATGGTGGCTGCTTTTCCTCCGAGCAAGCGAGATTTGACATCCTCCCATCGAGCCCTGAACCGGTGGCCCCTTTCCCCTATCATTCGTCACCATCCATCCATGCGGACTATCCCGGCTATACCGTTGACTAGGTCGGCCATTCTGTTGGTGATATACATATAATTAGTATCTGTACTATTACGTACCTCATGCGGTGTCCCCAGAATGCAATCGCCCGGTGTTTTCATGCGGGCGGCGGCTTCTACGGCAAGGAAACAAAACAAGTTTGGACGCCCTGCACACTGCGGCACTAGCTATGCACGGGATTCCTCGTTGTTCCTTGTTGTTTGCATCTGGCCCCTGCTGGCTAAAATGCATTTGAGGTATTATACGCGGGTAGTTCGAGAGAGTGAACATTGATACTTTTGGTGCTTATTACAGTATGTATACCCAGTTGTGGGTGTGCTCTTCCAGTTATTGATTCACGTGTATTGACTACCGCATTGGGCGCGGGCCGAAATGAGACACATGCGTAGAAGGGAGAGACACGGCAAACACGTCGTGCCTTTGCCGCGCTGAGGGGTTTCCATCTTCAATTTACCCCTCCGTCTGGAGAATTGCATGCATGCGTTGGCCTTGTAGACTTGAGAGTCTGGACGTGAATGGACCTCGTAGCTTCTAGCCTTAGCGATGTCGATCGAGTGGGCATTGTGGGTTTATTTAGTGTCGCTGGGGAGGGGGGCTTGAAAATGGCAACGATGGCGTCTTTGCTGGGCCGGTAGATTGATGGCCTAATGTAAGTGTGAATTCGTGATGATCGACGGGTCATCCATCCGGTCGTTCATTCATTTCAGAAGGACGCCCCTCTTGCTCATGTCCAGGAGCACCCAATCCGACTGCCGTCTTGCCGTCTTGACGATTCCGTTGGCTGCCAGCGCCTCCATTGTGCGTGAAATCAGAGTGGGATGCGCCCTTAATTCCCTTTTATCCCTCGCCCGATTGCTGATTGGTTGGATCACCCATCGGGTCGCTTTAAGTCAGCAGCTGGGCTACAACTGGGATGTGCGCCCGCTCAGGGCTGCATTGACCTTTCCCTCTCGAGGCTGTGCAGAACTGCAGCGACGGGTAAACTGGCGTAGCACTGGGACTAGGAGGGAAGGCCCCTGGCGGCCCAGTCAATAAACCGTCGCGCTACTGCAACCTGCCAGGCTCCCGCAGGGGAGGGGCATGAGGCATCACGCCTGCCCGTACTATCCCTTTGACTGTGGTAAGGCAACACTTGACCCATAGCGCCCACAGAGGCCCGGGAGATCAGCGGTACGCTGATTGACTTCTAAAGCTATGTGGCTCCAGGGAATTTTGTGTACCGTGATGTAGATCTCTAAGAGCCGTGACTTCTGGCACCATATAAAATAGGTAGAGCCCTATGTACCTCGTCTTTCTCTCTCTTTCGTTGGTTTAGATCCCTGCTACTAGCGCAAGTGTTGCCTTACCACAGTCAAAGGGATAGTACTAGTATGTACTATGTAGGACAGTGCTAAGATAATTAGTCAGGTACCGCTTCACCACCACTGCAACCTCCACCGTTGCTGCCACTACTGGTGGTACCTCACCCATCAACCCTGAGGTGCCGTAGTACCGTACCACCTACCTACAGCAGCAACCATCATCGAACACCATCTAACCTCCTTCACCACCAACTCTTCCTCACCACTGCCACCAGCTGCCCCAGCGCGTCCTCCGGCATCCGCCATGGTGGCAACCGTGCCTACCGACCTGCCTACTAGCCAGTCCTGGGATGGCGACCACTGTCCACCAAATCACCCCGGGAACTCCTCCTCCTCCTCCAGTGCCGGCTTTGACGACCCCCCAGCTAGGCCTGCGCCGTCCTGGCCTACAGTGGGTGTACATGGCATCCCTGACCCATGTGGCCTGTTCTCTATTGAACCTAGGCTTAGATTGACCACTGGGCTGTCTCTTGACTTGCCGGCTTGTTTAGTCGGGTTCTTCCTCTCACCTTAGCCTCATTCTGCTGGGGGTTGGCCTTGAGAGGAGTCGCGATCCACTCGCCTGTATACGAACATCCTCGTCCCTGTCCCTGTTGGCCTGTCTCCGTCCTCATCCGCGCCCCGTTCCATCGAGCTTGTCCTTGGTCCGCCTTCTTCTGGTTCCCAGCTCATGGGTCTCGCCCGTCCTTGGCCTGGGCTCTGTCTGGGGTGCTTCCGTAGATGTTATTTCCTCCACACTCGCCCCGTGCTCGTCGCCCATCTTTGCTCCTTTCTCACTCGCGCAACCGTTGCCCAGAGCCGCCGACGATCACTACCTACTGGGCCCGCCCGTTCTCGACCTCACTTTGACGACGATTCAACCCTCCCTCAGTCGAGACATCTGCTTCATTCCTTGGCCGTGTCTCTCATCCGTTCTCTTACTGTTGATCGAGGCCTCGATCACCAAGTCGGCTGCCGCAACAAGGACCTCGAGAACAGTATCCCGACCATCCGGCTCGACCATTGACGGCCGCATCTCACCTGCTCTCATTCTCTTTGGTCTCATCCAATCTCGCCTCGTGCTGGAAGACGAGTTTCCTCTGATCCGTCGCCCAATCGTGTTTTTTTCCTCCTTGGAAACTGCGCGATGCTATCACGACCTTGACGACCTCAGCCGACCTCGACTCTCTAAACAAAACTCGGCCGTCCGTCTGGTCCTGTCCGCTCTATTTTTGCTTCTCCGACTGTGTGTGCTGCGCCATCGCCCGTCGAACCAACCACGCCTCTCATTGAGTCGGCTGGGTCCATCGTGGTGAAACACGCAGCAATCTCGCCGCCCATCCGAGCTAGCTAGCTGTCGCTGCCATCACCGAGTGAAGCAGTTCTCGAGACCGATCGCGAGCAACTGTTTTCTCTCACTTTCACCTCGATTCAGTTGGGCGACTTTTTCGCCTCGTCACTCGTTACCATGGCCGCCTCGGCCCCTCCCCGCGTCGCTTCCCCAAGCTTCTCCATCTTCCGCCTTAGCTGTTGCTTGCTACTCGCTGTAGCTTGTCTCGCCTCCGGAATCCAAGCCCGGGGTGAGACACGTCATCCCCACATTCGCCGTATACCTACTCTCTCCGACCCCGAGGCTTCGAATCCCCGAGCCAGATACCAAGCCGTCGCTTCCATTGAAGATCAGAGATGGAAGCGCGCAGATTCAAAGGGTAGCGACTCCGACGATTCTGACAGCTCCGAAACCTCAACCAAGACTGGATCTAAGTCTAAGAAGACCGCGACCGTCACCACTCTCACCATCTCCATCTCGGAAGCCACCTCCACGGCCGATATCACTGCTTCACCCCTCCCGGAGGCCTTTGACGGGACACTCGACACTGAATTGAACAGTGGGGTAAGCAGTAACTGCCCCGCCTTCCTCGATGGCATTCTCGCCGATCCTTCGTATGAGGCCTGCTATCCCCTTTCCATGATGCTCCAGGTAAGTCCTCATTATACTCAAGGTCCCCTTGTGTCACGCCACACTCGCTAACCCAATCTCAGACATCGCAAGAGTTTTTCAACGCCCAAAAGCAGCTCCTCAGCATCGTCCGAGTCTTGGATGCGACTTGTGCGGCTAACGTAACGTACTGCACCGAGTTCTTTGACGCCGCGGCCGCGAACCTGACTGCAACGGAGAACTGCAAGAAGGAATGGGATGACGGCGACTCTGTTGTCAAGCAGTTTCTCTTCGGCCTCCAGGCCTACGAGATGATGTACCAGGCCACCTGTCTACAGGACCCTGAAGATGACATGTACTGCTACGCAAATGCTGTCACCAACCTCACCACCGCCTCCAATGCGTACTTTTACTACCTCCCGTATAATCTCACACTCCCTGGCAGCACCGTTCCCGCCTGTAGTTGGTGTGTCCAAGAGACCATGTCCATCTTCCACTCGGCCTCGGCCGATCGATCCCAACCCATATCCAACACATATGAGGCGGCAGCTCGGCAGGTCAATACGATTTGCGGTATAGACTTTGTCAACGGTACTCTTCCCGCGGAGGAGGTATCTGCCAGCTTTGCTGTCAGGCCCTCTTGGACAGCATTGATCACCTCTCTTGCGGGAGCCGCTCTCGTCAACACTTTATTATAAACGGACTTCTCTCCCGATATCCGTGGTCCCTGGCTCGTTCCTTTGTGGCCCTTCGATCTCTAATACTATCATTTCTAATTGCAACGCCTGCAGATCTTCCTTCATGTTGAGTCTGCCTTTCTTTTTCGATACGATCAGCCCCGGTACATATTTACGACTTTCTGATACCCTCACCCAATTTCCTCGGCGTACAATTTTCTTTACGACCATCATCACGGTATTTGTCTTATACGATCGTGATGGAAGCTGCGTTACATTACACCACCTTTAATCTCGGACCGGGGAGGTGGGAACCATTCTTTACTATTAGTCTCGGTATGAGATGGACTCGATTTTCAAAAGCGAGCAAAGCCTGGAGTTACATTTTGGATTGACAAGGACTTGCTTTTCAACGCATGAACATCCCAACAATGGGGATGAGGGGGAACCCGACGCAAGCTATTGGATGAGATCAGGGCGGAGAGAGTAGCCTCCGTGCCTGGTTGCTCCTGCGTGGAGCAAATCATATACGGCCTTCGTATGAAGTCGAGGAACAGATGAATCTGTGATTGGTCGATTATGTAGATGGCCTATTGTCATTGAGCTACAAAACAAAACAACTTAAAAATTATTCCAACCATTAGATCTTGGGCCTCGTCGTGATTGGCGAAGTACACATCTGTTCAGACGTCTTGACTGATACGTCGAGTTTGGTCAATCCCTCGATCAACTCCTTAATCCGCTCCTTGGCCTTGTTTTTGACTGAAGTCTTTCAACGTCGAGGCACAGAATGAGTATCAGCTGATGATTCTTGGCCAACATAGACAATTGCAATTCAATTAGCTCAACCCAGCTGCTCTACTGAAGCACCTTGTCACTACAGGAACCACACCAATCTAATTCCAATGCCGTGTTTCTGCCCTCTGGTCGAATGCTAGTTATTGGACACGAGTCTCTTCCAAGAAATCCCCTTCGGCTGGTCTCCAAAGCAATGCCTCAGCTTGGACCATGGTATTTTAACCAATGTCAGAAAGGTACACTGGCCTCTAGGAGAGGCTTGGGTCATGTTCGGGTACCTACACAGCAGCTCCCCAAGAAACAGACGCAGCATGCGTATATCAATACATAAGAAATCTCTTATCGAGGTATGGGCCACAGATTTAACCCAGCATATTAAGAAAATCCACGCCCTTGATCCGCTCGTAACAGCATCACAGATGACTGAAAATTGCGTAATAGGGTCGATAGATGGAAAACCGGGTCCCTGTCCTTTGATGGGGATTGATTCAAGAAATGAAGTAGGTTTTAGGAGGTTGACTTCAACACATATATGCACCTGCTCCTTGGAGGTTGGCTATCATTGCGATTTTGGCTGATGATGGCGATGTAAATGGGACGCTTATCATTCCGGCCTGAGATCCCTTGACATCAAGCCTAAAAACTAATAAGGGTTGATAGAAAAATAAATAATGATATTATGAGATAATACTTATCTCGGCTCAGAGGCCAATGGGATGTGCGCCCTGTGTTATTTCGTGTCCAGGTTGTTGTTAACCCATGTTGTGTTGTGTAACCCTGCTCGCCCAGCACGAGCTGCATCGTAGATGTCCGGTCTGAGCATCACAATGCGGCGTGTTCTCAGCTCTACCTAGCAGAGAGTCTCTGAATTAAACGACTGCGCCTGGGAAAGATTGACCAACGGCTATTAATATCGTACACCTCACCAGGCTAAGAGCAAACGACGAGGATAAGAGACTATTGATTCGCGATCCTGTCAGTTGTGGGCTGGAGGGTGTGAAAGGGTAACCACACTGCAAGTAAACTCCTGATGGATGGGAGCCCTTTCAAGTTAAATCTACGCACGCATGCACGCGTACAGCCGTCACCGTCGCCGTTGTCTTTTTGAGTTGCCGTGGGATCCTTGATATGGCTGACATACGACCGAAATCACTCTGATCGTACTTGATCCACGCAACGCCGCCCCGAGGATGAATATGACTCAATCATCCACGTCACTGTAGCACGCCTGGGGCAGAAGATGGAGGGAGAGCGCAACGCATGATGGGGGGCTATGGTTATCGTATGACGGGGAATGACGAACTCGAGATGTTCAGCCCGCCACAGGTTTGACAAACCCATTGTTGCAGATCAACCGCTCCTAGGGCTCAAAACCAATCAAATGCTAATACCGACCGAGGGGGGGACGGGAAGACTTTTGCTCAAGGAGCCGGCGGAAACGGGTTTATCGTAATGTCCTAGCCAATACAAAGTGTGAACGGACGCCGTCTCACTGCTTCGGACCTGATGCATCATCGATTTTGACAAGGCGGCCCTGGCCGCTGATGTAGAGACAAAATGACCATTCTTGCCCCAGGTGGTTCCACCTGCATCAGGCTCAGAGCAAGCGACCAAGTACCAGATCTTAGGGGGATTTGACTTGGCTTCGTCGATCCACTATCTGGGCGCCCAGCTACTGCATGGATGTTAGCTGACGAAAAAAGATGCACCATTGAGAGTCAGCTGCAGGTCAAGGCTATGCTGTCAGTGCATGTTGTTGCCGGATGATCATCATCCACGGTCCGGGTTCATGGCGCCTCCTCGGATCGCTCGACTGGAGACGGAGCAAGTGACGCGATGCGGTAGCTCATCCACTCAACCGCGTAAGCTAGGCGACGCACCCTCTTGCCGAACCCATCAGGGGTCTAATACTGGACTAGCCATCAACTAACCCACAGGCCTTGCGGAGGGTTGTCTACTGTGGGATCGAGTCATCAAATCAAGGCGAAGGAGGAAATAAATAGACGTGCGGTGTCAATAGTCCAGCAGTTGGCTGGGCGCGGCTACTTGGGCAGCGCGATCTGGTTGTCTAATAATCCGATTCGCTTCCTGGACGGGAGGAGGCTGTTATTGTATCTGTAGCTCTTCATCGGCAACCCCTTGATGTCCTGACGCCCCAGATGCGGAAGAACTTTCCCACCCAGAAATTGCGGAAGGAACATACAGGAAGCGGTGAGTGTATTCGGTCTGCATGCTACATCGTCTTTTGTACCGGATTAGCTCTGTTGCTCTTTGCCGAGCCTTGCCAGTGCCTGCGAGCAGATCAACACAAGGTGCATCGGAAGTGTGGGCCGTGAACCACGCGTAATGATGGACGTCGTTTTGTATAACCTGGGGAAAGCGCCCACAATGCCAACAACATGCCGGATTGAGCCAATGCAGTTGTCTAAGCGGGAGAGTACCAACAGAACAACTGACTAGAACGTGGCAATATATCGGGCCATGATGCGCAGATACGTTACCCTTGCTTGTTAACTCTGGTGAGAGGGAGGCAACATTCGACTTCCAAAGACCGGCATTCGGCGCCAAGCGCCCTCCAAGCCTAATACCGGTAAGCATGGCTTCCGGCAGAACAGACATCTTGGGTGGGCTTCGCCGTTGATGGTTGATCTTGTGGTGTGGGGTTCACATAAACGAACGGGCTTGTCGCGGGCGCTACTTTAGACCCTGTTAGAATGCCAGCATCTCCTTGTCACCTTGTGCTTCGTCGATCCTGCTGTCGAATCGGACTCGGCCGGCCCATCTCCCGTCAGCGCCACCCAACCCAACAAAGATAGCCCAGGCGGAACGGAACGCCAAGCACTAACAAAGCGAGCACCACGCAGCGCACCAGCCGGTCCAGGGTTTGAATCCCATAGCTAAAAGCAATAAAAGTCTGACACCCTCGGTTATCCTCAGCTCAGATCGAGTCGACAGCTTCTGGCTGGGGCCGTCCGTGGCAGTGGAGGGGAAATTTTCCATCGCCGTTTTCGCGATTCGTTGCCAAGCGGTGGATCGCCCGTGCCGCCTTCCGCCGAGTGAAGGGATCGGCTACTGGAGCTCTGGAAGAGGAAAGAGACATTTCACACAAAACATCGAGGTAGGCACTGCGCCAATGGAACGCTAGAGGAGTCCAGCTACCCGGGTTAGGACAGATCGGTGGCGACTGCAGGGAGGGGTGGAGGAGCAGAGAGATTTGAGATGCGAAGTAACGAAGTTGGTGATGGATGGATAAGGTTGAGAGGGTGGGCTGGCTCATGAAGACGCGTGAGCAGGACAACAGGGTTAGTCCGGGGAGCTGGCGCCTGAGGCATGAGCTGGGCCTCTTGTGATTTGTTGTTCGGTCATCGAGTTGCTTCCGTGGTTCTAGCCCAGAGTCGATTCGGATTCGACGTTGAGGTGCAGTGTACAGCTGACTCCCCGGCGTGTGGCCCAAGGCCTTGAAGCCGTTCCATCGACTCCGCAACTCCGGTAGACTGGGATACTGGGCGAGCGGGAGATGCGGAGGCAGGAAGACGCGGAGGCAGGGAGCGGCGGGGAGTCCCATGACGCAAGGATGAGAAAGAAAGAAAAATTGTTGGTGATGTTTCGTAGGTTGACGTTCCTAGTACGTCTTGCATGTAGTGGGCTACTTATTCTTTGGTTCCTGAGGTTTGGGAGAGGTGGGGACAATTTTGCCTGGTGAGTGGGGGGTCCACGGTCTCCGGCCTTATTACTCTTCTTTGTATATTCGTATGTTGATGCAAGGAAGGCAGGCGGACAGGCAGGCGAGACCGAAGCTGCCAATGTCTCGCCACACCTCCCGCAGGTCAGCCTCGAATACTTTGTACGTACCAAGACATTGTCGTCCTCCAATGGACAATCCCCAGAGATCCCCTACCAACACTTATCCCCTTCCCCCCTGCACCCGAACTGTATGTACATGGATGAATCCGACCACTCAAGCTCCGCGATCACAAAATCCAAACGGCAAGGTCTCACCTCTCCCAACCTTGCTTGGTCCTAACTTGGCCTGGTCTGACTCAATCAACCCTGGATGCGGATCGTCGTTCCAGCCTAGTCACGGCTGCGGAGTGCATCGCAAGCATCCATCCCAAAGCGGTGTCACTGCCAGGGCTTTTCAAGATGCCCAGCTGCCGGAAGCAGTTCGCCAGTGAGAGGAGACAGAGCTGGCGCAGAGTGACATTCTTCCCACTAACTTACCCCGTTCAGCAACATACTGCTTGTAAATTCGCTCTTCCTTGACTAGTCTAGTCACCGGGTAGGAGAGTTGAGAGAGAATTGAGATCCATGGTTGACGTGCTGCCCCGGGGTGTGGTCGTGGCGGTAGAGGTGGTGTGGGCATCACTCCCAATGGACAGACAGGGATGATGCTCGCGGAAAGGAGTGGGACGTATCCGTGCTTGTAAGTTCGTACGGAAATAGTGCGAAGTATGGAACACTGGTACACTGTACGTTGTAATTTCTCGCTGTCAGTCCACGCTGAAATCTCTCCCGATGACTGACTGACTGACTGACTACCTTGCCTGACCAGGCAGGTGCCCAATTAGCAGTTTTTTTTTTTTAAGGTTGGTTGAAAGCTTTCTTTCCCCTTTTCCCTTTCTCAGGAAGAACGCTTCCATCCATTCCCTTGTGATTGAATTCTGGACAAGGAACCTGGCACTCCCCCGAGGCTCTCTTGCAAGTGGATGGGCAAAATAACCCAACCTACCTACCATCCATAGTAACTGGGCTGACCTGAAGCGGTGCAATTAATTGGCTTTTCGGATCCCGGATCAGTCGGTTCATGGCAGCCATAATCTCAAATCGATCATTATCAATTAATTCCAAGCTGGCAGTAACGCGGTCCTGTATCAGCCTCGTCGGGTCATCCATGCCTTCCGTCTCTACCTCGTCCTTCGTCTTTTGTCCCTCTCAGCGTCGATTATTTCCTTTTCCGCCCATTCTGTCAACTTGTGCTACCTGCCTGAGCACTAGTATTTACCCACTACAGGTACTAGCAGAGTTAGCTGCACCGTGCCGCGCCGTATCGTGCGCCTCCTCCTTGCGCCTACCTGCACGATCTACCTAATAAAGGTAGGCAAGTACCTCGTACATAGTCTGTCTACCAGTACCTACATAGTAAGTAGGACTCACCCATGCTTCCCCTCCCCGTCCACCTCCACCTCCACTTCAACCACACCTCCACTTCAACCACCCATCTGCACCATCACCATCCATCGCCATCGTTCAAATTCTGGTCCTGCTGGCCTGCCTGCCGTCGTCGTCCTGTGCTGTACCCCTTCCCAAACATAGGCACGCTCTTGACAGGCCCGCGCTGCTCAATCCTGTCGCCTCGGCTCTCCGTCCTTTCCCCCTGCCGCTCCCGTCACGTCTGGGACACACCCTCCCGTGCGTCTCTACAGTACCCCTCAACTCTGCAAATCTCGGAGTATTCGCACTAAGTACAGTACCAACAATCACATTCGCAGGACTCGAACCCACCGACCCGGACCTCTTTGCCCCCCACCTTGGAAGGGAATGCGCTGTCTCGCGTGAAACGGGTTCCATCACTCATCAACACTGTCACCTCGCCCGTTAACCTCACGCCCAAGGCGCCTCGTTCCCAGCTTGCCCCGTTCCCTGGTGCTAGCCGTGTCGTTGCCACAGGTCTCGGCAGACACCAAATCCGGTCGCTTCTGGGGTCGGCCAGTGGCCGTCGCCTTTCATAGAGGAGTCCATCTAGACCTCGATCCCAACCCGCTCGGTTCCTCACCGTTTCATCTGTGCCTTTCCATTCACGCCTTCTGCCATCAATCGAGTCGTAGCTGCGGCTTTGTCAGGCCTTTAAAGCCCGACCTCCAGTCTCTCCTAATCTACACCTCACCCTACCCCGGGCTGTCCAAGGTGTCTCTGTTGGTTCGCTGCCCTGCGACAATCATTATCACCACCTTACCACCGCCCGCCCAGTGGATCCATCCGCATTCCTCCTCCCAGCCAGTTCCTTGGATGAGGTGGACTCTGGGGCTTCCCGTCGCGCTGTTTCCCCAACCCGGCTGACCTCACCCCTCATTGGATGCTACTTGAGTATCTGTAGGGCCAACCTGCCCATGTAAGTTTGCGCGGATCGACGCAAGCGATCTGAGCCGCCTCTATCTCCCCCGAGCTGGGCATTTGTTTCTTCTTCTTTCCTCTCATGCATGTTTCCTGATGGTATTTCTCCCGTCTTGAAAGCTCGCCGTCCATGTCCTGCACCGCCTTCGAGACTGCTACCAACAGCTTAGGCGGTCCATAATCCATGGCACGCCGCTATACAGCTCCCTGGGCTTCTGACCCTCGTCACCCCCCTCGCGACTCGATTCAACACCCTTCCCACTTCAACAGTCAACCACAGCAGAGCCTTCGATTACCTCCCCCGGCGAGCTTAATACCCGGCGCGATTGAGAGTCGTCGGCCCTCACAGCTGCAATCTCCTCAACACCCGAGATTTGCTCTTGCTTACCAGGGCACCGATGTGACGACCTCCACTCCAAACGTCTCACACCCTTCCCCGCCGCTTGGGGTGCCGTCTCACCACAATTCGGCTTTTGCGGCCGGTCAGCAGAGGCATCGTGCAATACACCCAGCTCAGAGACCGCCTACCCTCGCCTCTTCCCCGAGTCAAACCCCGCAAGCCTTTCAGGGCCAACGCATTTTACATCCTGCTAGAGAACAGGTCGCCCCAGCACTTCAACCTGCGCCTCTCGCGTATGCCCCACGTCCTCAAGCTACCAGCATCCGCGGCGATCATCGACCAGACGACCAACCACAACCAGCGCCCCCAACAGTGACCACCATGGTACACGCGCCAGCCTCCACCAGTCCTGCAGTCTCTCCTTCTGACCCCAGGCCGCGCCACATGAGCATTCCAAACCTACTGAGCGATGGAGGCGATAGAAAATGCACCACTGCTGGCAGGCGCCCTAGCGGACTCGATGCAGAGTACAAACTTGATATCCGCCAGCAACCAGCAGCAGCAAGATCATGTGGCTTTGGAGAAAGGGATAGGAGAGTCATTGACCCACCTCCAATCGTCCAGCTCCTCATCGAGAGTCCTGGGCTGAGCAGAGAAGAAATCAGTACACGACTGCGATATCCTCATTATATCATGACTTGCTCCATCTACGATGAATCTGGAACTCGGGATGCGGCTTTCATGCCCGAGGAATACCGACAACAGCGACGTCTTATGGGCTCGCTGGTTGGTGCCCCATTCGTGGGAAAGGACGAGTTTGGCAAAGAGGGATGCTTCTTTTGCTTCCCCGATCTATCTTGTCGGACTCCAGGGGCCTTTCGCCTCAAATTCAGTTTAGTCATGATCGACCCTCCCCGAGCAAGCAACGTGCTGCATTTTCCCGTCCTCATCGAGGCCAGCAGCGATGTCTTCACGGTCTACAGTGCCAAGGACTTCCCTGGAATGCAAGCCAGCACCAAATTGACAAAGCGGCTAAAGGAACAAGGGTGCATCATTTCTATAAAGAAGGGCAACGACAGATCGAAGAATTCAAGGGCCCATGACGACTCAAGCGACGGGGATCATGACGATAAAGAGAGCTCGTCTCAAGGCAAGAGACAACGACGGTCGGGGCAACGATAGTTGCAGAGGCAAGTGCCTGCGTGGCGTTTGGATATATTTTGAGGTAAACGAACTTTTTTTTTTGGAGATATATGGCTAGGGGCAGCTACAAGGGATTGCGTGTTTTTCTTGCTTCTGGATCTGCAAGCTTTTCTTTCTCATTTCTCTCCCAATCTTGTCAATGGGAACCTCTTTTCATATTGTGATACCCACCACTTGGCCCGGCCCTATGATTGCCACAACCGGCTTTTCTCTTCAGTTTTCTGTTTTGAGTATATTTTCTGGATGGAAAAGGATCGTAACAGGGTCAAAGGACATCGCCGGTAATCTGGCATGGAAAAGAGAAGGTGTTGTGAGAATGCTGGGGTGAACGCTTTCAAATCTGTTTTTTGGTTTTTGTTTTGTTTTGGCCTGACAACCATGTACAGAGAGACTATGACCCACATCGATATCATTCAGCATTCTGGCACTTGGAACGGCTTGTGAGAATACGAACTATCGAGACCGATGTCTTGACTGGGAATTTCGTCGAAGTACGTATTCACAACCAATGAATTACAAAGATACCCGGCACGGATTTCGCAGGGTATTGCCGCTGTTCCATCGGGGGTGGAGCAACATCAATCAAGGCCCGTCATTAAATGAAGTCTACGAGTCAAAGTTTGTGGGGATTCATGCAGGCAGGCGTTCTGAGACCTGGCATGGCTCGGTCTCAGGCGAATTCGGATTTGGGGGCCGTGTGCGAGATGGTTGATCTGGGGGACTGACGATCGATGCGATCTGCAGAGCTGTGGGCGAGTTTGGCCAGGCCTTCTTCGGCCAAGCCCGTCCCAGCAACCGTTGGGAATATGTATGTCAGCCATCAAGCAGTGTTGCCCTAACTAACAAATGCGGACTGACGAGTGCATCTGAGCCCACCCGCGGGCATGATGGCTGCGCATTGGAATGGGAGAACAGGCTGGGATCCATTTTCTGCCCCAATCCTTCCAGGACCGGGAGGGTGGTAATGTGAAGTTTGAATCAACTTTGTATGAAGCACTGCATTGGGTGGCCATCCCCGACATGCAAGCAGCGGGAGGTCACGTCCATTCCACCCAGGAAGGCTTTCGTTCTACTCCTTGATCGAATACGGGTCTACAATGCTATTGACCGGGAAACTCGAGGCAAAAAACTCCAGTCGAACGTCACGAGAAATCCTTACAATGCAAAGGATAGGGCAGGCAGTAAGTCTTTGGGTTGGGCTGATTTAGGGCGATATGTAGACGACGGCGTGACGCCGTCACTGGGTGCCAGACAAGAAAGAGTACACTTCCGCGATCACTACTTTGTACTTGGCTACAAAGTAACTCGTTTGACATGAACTGGCGACCCAGCCCGTCAGTCCGGGTTCGCCAATGGCCGACGAGGTCGCAGGAGAATGCACCCTCAGAACCTGCAGACTGGTTGCGCTTTGATGATATGAGAACGCCACAAGGGTTGACAATTGCACTTGTCTCGGGAAGTCACCGGGACCATCTCAAGAATCCCGATTGGCCGGTAGCACAGAGCGGAACGCAGCCTGGATCGACAGTGTCGGTCTGGGTGATCGATGAGAGTGACTCTCTGGCTGTACTTCATACCTCGTGCATGTTGTCGCGTTCAAAGAGCTGGTCTATGCTCGCGTGCCAACGGGGCCGAGATGCCGAATGACACATGTTTCAAGAGGGGAGGAGAACAGAGATGCATGTGAGTGTACCACTTGGACTTGTCTCGTCTTGCTCCCATCCAACATGTCTTTTAGGCCTTCCTGCATCTGCATATTACATACTGCAGACTGTATATGACATTCACCTTGTCTCGATTGGTTGCGGGGCGTTGATGCAACCACGGGATTGCCTCTGGTGAATGAGTGAAGAAGGGGCCTCGCGGTTCCCGGTGGTGTTGACGAAGTATAGTATTGTGCGGAGTACTTCATGAAGTTGAAGACGCCGGTGAGGGTTAACAAACCCCACTATCGAGAGAAGGGAGATTATACCGGCCCACGACGACTCCGTTTCGCGAGCATTCCAGATACCCTTTCTGACCCCATCGCATCACATTTTGTTGACCATGTTACTTCTCCGTTGCCGCCATGTGCCGGGTAGGGAACACTTCAGCTCGCTTATCATTGGGTGCTAATAATGTTGTTCAGCCACACAGGTTTAATAGAGGGTGACGGGATTCGAAGCTATCCCAATAGCAACAACTGCAGGGCGATCGGAAACTTGGTGGCTTGCCAGGCATGACGGGGCAACTCTGTTGCGAAAATGACCTGTCAATTCGACTATTTGGTCCTAGTTCTGCCGTGGTGAGACCTTTGCTTCTTGAAGCGGCTGGGCGGGGCTTCGATACCTACAGAGACATGAAGATGCGACACAGCCAAGGCACTTTGGAGAGTTTACGAAGTACAGTCGGGCTTCGTGTTTACGTGTTTTACGCGTTTACGTGAGTTGGCGGCAGGTGGTTGAGTCAGAGCCTGACGTGTACAGTACGAAAACATCAGCATCCACCTCCGTACCTCACACCCCTAGTGCTGAAGAAGCGAGGGCGTCGCGATGACTTCTAGGTGATGCCTGGCTGATGAGTTTTCCCACGCACGTTCGAGGCTTGGCGAGAACTTGTTGGTCGTCCCCCCCCCCCACACACACACACACGGGAAAGCCACCGGTACAAGAAGCAACGATAATTTGCGAATCCAGCCCCCCATTTGCAGCCTTTGCCAGTCTCCATTTTCCCGGGGGGTTTTCGTCTCTCTCGTTTTCTCACCGGTCATGGGAAGCGGTCCGTGTACGGGATACTGGAAGTGACTAGTCTTGTCGCCAGGTCGCGCGGGCAAGAAGCTCCGCATGCAAACGCTCGGAAGGACGGGCTCGGCTTAACGAAAGGAGAGGGGGTTTATTACGCAGGTAAGACAAGATTCAACGGTCTTTGTTTCTGTCTTTGGCATTGACTCGTGTGTCTACAAAATCCCATGTTTGGGTTGCCTGTTGGTCCGTGTGCCATCAAAACAACTGTGAGCCTCTCTCCATGTGTATATACGAAGTAGGCGTTTTGACACCAAAGGGAATATCCCCACAGCCTTACCGTGTCAACATTGGCTATTGATTAAAACGATGCCTGCCAAGGTCACAGGAGTGGCTGGAGTCATCATGCAAGCCCTCGAGTTGCTCACTGGTCCCTTCTTGCAGTGGCAGACACGACGTGGCAAAAGCGTGGGCATTCCTGGTTGATCGGATTAACACTATCTGGTGCCAGAGAGAGCCGCATTCGGCTGGAAAAAGGAGAAAAGTTCAAGTCAAATAAAGGCAGTATTTCACGGCCGCCCAAGGATGGTTTCTCAGCGAGCGGATATAATACCCTGTCGAGCTGAACTCATCGAGGCCGGTAGAGGATAGAAAAGTGTCTCCTACTCAGTTCTGGCTCGTTGATGGATATCCCCGTCGAGTCTCTCCAGATAGGACATGTCCAGATATGACAAACAGTTTAATAATGTGACTCAATGGAGCTGGGAGCTGATACCAAACCACCAACGATGATCGCCTGGCTACAGTCTTGGCAGGCTGAGTGCATGTTGACACGAACGAGGCACAGAGGGAAAAAAGATAGCGTTGTGGTGAAGCTCAGAGAGACTACTTGATCATGTTATGGATAGTAAATGACAATCAACCTATTTTCAAGACAAGAATTTTCAGTAAATCGTTAGAGGAGCTCTTTCAAAGTTCGCCGTTGTTGCGGGAGTTCACTACCACGAAGAGTAAAATGGCACTCACTCGGGCTCTTATGACTTGTCTCTCGCGTCAAGTAGACGACTCTAGAAATTTTCTGTGTTTGGTTGACAATCCCAGTCTTGAAATAGCCCTCTAGGTTAGCACCTAGTCCAAAAGTCAACGGAAATGACGACGTCAATTACATCAAAGACATTGAATAGTTGCGTTATTGAACTGTCTTTTCTTTTTTCTTTTCATAAAATAATCGCAAAATTCGTTGCGCTGTATTAAAACTGCTAGTTTCAGTACCGTAGCACTGGCGAATTCAACCGCTCCAGCTATGGGAAGCACCCAAGCTCGCATCATCCGAAACGTCGCGGAACGTATGGATAGTTATCGATGACACTAGATTCAGATAGCGTAACGCAGTTAGTCTATGTTCTACGGCCAGGTTTGCAGTAAATAGAAACTCCCGTGCCTTTTATCAATACTTGCAGGATTTCAGTTCCCAGCTATGTCAATATCTCAACACGAAGAAGAATGCTGGCAGGCGATCGACAAGTTCAAGACTACAGTGGTTGTCTAATATTCTCACGGCTCACACATAGGCGAGCACTTAGTCGGCGGGGAAGATAATATTAGATCGCTGATTGCAGAAGTGGCTGTATTCGCACAGGCAACGTTTCTTGTCATCACGCCTGGAGACGTTTGAACAACTGTTTGGTTGGCGGGATGAACTTGAAGGTCATGAGCCAGTGCGTGATCCATACGCCGCCAGTGAGCAACGAACGAACAAACAGGTAACGGGATGAGGTACGAAGTGAACAACTGTCAGGCGACGCCATGAAGCGGGTTCTGGCAGAGGGCGCAAGCACAAACCATTTGCATATACGGAGGTGCAACAAGCCCACGCTGTGGATGTTGTGAGGGGATCACCACTGTCACATAAATCACCTCGCGCATGATTCACCTCGACGACCCGGCTCGAGTTGCCCGATCAAGGATCGTCGGTTTGGGCGTATCAATAACACGGCCACGCCGTTTGCCATGGATCCTGGTTTTCTGGATTAAGGGAGTACAACGCATTCTGCGAAACCTGTGTTGCCACGACGGATAAGCAAGCGACTAGGGCCTTGACTGAATCTACGGGAAGAGACGTGAAAGGAGATGAGGTATGCAGTGGCATGGGTTGCTTGCTCGCCCAGGTCTGTGCCTATTGGCGCTGGGAGCGGGCGGCCGCCGGCGGTATCGAAGCGGTCTGGGTTGTTTGCACCTGGACATACATCCATCCCGTTGAGACCAGGATGTTGTGTTAGTTAGGTTTAGATGCAGGAAGTCCCTGACGCCAACCTGGCTTGAACACAGACACGGGAAGCAGGCGCCACAACCGTAGCTGGGAGCGATGATGCAGTAATGCGGCGATACAGGATGAAGCTAGAAGACCTGATTGGGGGAGGAGCCCTAAGAGTCACAAGGCTCTTGGGTGTGAGGAGGCGCTTTGGCCGTGATACTATTTACGTATTCGTAGATGTTTGCTTTGGAGAAAACGGCTTGAGAATAATGAGAATGAAATCAACCAGGATGCGGTTGTAACAGGGGTAACAAGAGCCGGGCTGTAACATGGCTACGTCCGGGCCGAATGGCGGGCAAAGCAGAACGGAGGCGCTGCCTGTCAGATCGGTGAGTATGAGAGCCCCGGCAGCTCAGGCTAAGGCAGCATGGAATCGACATGATGAGATGAGGCAATGACACATGAGATGTTCCACATGCCACTTTGCCAGTGGGCGAAGGATCGGGTAGCTTGCCAGCCATGCTGGAAGCTAGTCACATAGAGGGATTTGATGGGGCACTGTGTAGCTTGAAACTGGCAGCCCTTTTAGGTGTCTCTAGCATGTAGTACCGACACACAAGTAAATCCTTGTTTCAAGAGCAGATGTCATGTATGGCTGACTGCCTGTGCTGTGGATGCGACGTCGATGAAGGATGAACATGTTGGGGAACTGGTGCTGTGCCGATCCGGGTTGAGTTTGGGGTGGATGAGGAACAGTGGACTTGATATCTAGGTAGTTTTCGTGTGGTCTTTGAGAAGTCCCGTTGTGCCGGTCGTTCCAAGTAGAATCCATATTTGTGACGGGTCGTGAGTAGAGAGGCAATAATAGCTTGTATTAGGGGAATCTCATGGTTTGACGTTGCAGTTTGCTCCGTCGGCTTTGATAGGTGAGGTGAGATGCAGCGGGATGGCAGGCTTGCAGTTTTCTTCAGGCACCATGGCGGACAGAGTAGTTATCTTTCGGGATTGGCCCAATAACGAACGCAAGCGGCTGCAGAGGTGGGGCCAGCCGTTGCGTTCTCGCGCGTTTCAGGATTTCTGCCCCTGAGCGCATCATCATACTGACCTTGGTCAGAGGGCTGAAAGGGGATAGGCCGGATTTACGAAGCCTGAAATGGATCCGCACACCAACACCATGAGCTTATTTGGCATTTGCGCAGAATATTCGAGGACAATGCAATGAACAAGATAACAAGGGCCAAGGGCTAAGACAGAGACAGAGACAGAGGATCAGGTGGTAGCGACACTGGGCGAGGTACCAATACAGTGAGTGCTAGGCAGGCCCATCGCAAAACGCCTTCCTGGGATAGGCAGCCTGTCGACCGACCTGCTGGTATTATCAGATTTGAAACGCCCGGTTCGTTTTGCTTCCTGGGAAACGCCTGATGTCCTATGTAGGCCTGAGCAAGCACATGCCCAGATGTTCTCTTCATCCGTTCCTTACGGGCATGCCTGCAAACCAAACTTCGAAATCGGGTCAAGATAAACTGTGGCAGGGAACTGTCGCAAGGGGGAAAATATCAAAATTTGCTGTTTCTGCCGACATGATGGTGCTGGTTCAGAGTTGTCAATTCTATCCGGTGGTTTGGAAGCCAAGGAAACCGCCGGCACACGCCGGCATCCACACCGAACCCTGCCCCCCGGCAGGTCCAGGCGAGATCTACGAAATGCATCGGAGCCTCGGAGTCGAGAAACGACACAGGCTAGCCCTGTAATCTCCATGATCTGCATTGGCCGGCGGTGGGGCTCTTGTTCTGTCCATCTACATCGTCGTCTGTGCGAGCCGACGTCGTGCAACAGCAGGCTGCCCCTCATCCTTCAATATCATCATCCACTAAGCCACAGACCGATAATCCGCAACAATCCTCCGGACAGGATTCGGGGTGTTCGGATGATTCATTCGTCTGTCTGTCAGAGCACGAGCCAAAGGGCACGAGCATCCAGAAGCAAGCTACGCAGTGCGCTTGCCCCATCACCGCCATCATCAATCATGTTACATGTGTACATAGTAGTATGTCGGTATATTCGTATCTCGAGTGTCAGTTTCACCAAAAGCCAACACACCGCCGCCAAGCACAAATTCCAGCTAATAGTCAAGTCTGTCGAACTTCCACTCTCTCCCCATCACACATCCTGTCGAAGTGAGGCCTTCCGATACCCATAAACTATCGACCCATCTCTATCCCTCGTCATGCTCCAAACCAATAAGCACACAGCCCAATCTATTATGTCAATGCAGAACTTGAATGCAGGTACGGTCCACGGAGCAGGCGAGTGCCAAAAAAGAAACCCTGCAAGGCACTTCGGACCTGGATCATCTAGTAGCGAGAACCATCTGTGGTGGTATGCTTCATCTTTGACAACAGTCAGAGAGAGGGGTTTATATACAGCATAGCATAAAGAGCGTAACACAACCCAAGGTGTGGCGTGAGTAAAAGAAAAGCTGATCCAGTCCTTTGTAGATGAGTACTGCTGCTTCTACTTGGTACACTGCTGTAGTCCTGTATCGCATTAATCCTAGACTTGGAGTAGTCCTCATGGAGACGGGATGATGGTCGCTGGGTCGGGATTCTACGCTGGGTACCTGGATTTGGAGAGCCGGAGCCGCGAGCAAGGGACTAGACCCCCAGTCCTCGTCCTGGCGACTCCCGTGGCGCATCTCAGGCCTTTCTTTTAGCCCGGCATCTCCATCCATCGCTCAGCTCGCTGCAACAACCCAAGGGGCCAAGAAATGGTATCTTAAGTGTACGCGCGTGCGAGGCGATAAATGAATGGACCGGATTCATGGCTTATACAGCGCCATGGACCACTGAGGTTTCAGGAAATATAGGGACGGACGGTCCCGGAGTGGAAGGCCAGCTGGGCAGCCCAGTGCTAACGATTTAGAGACCGGGCTGGGCGGGCGGCCTAGCCTACCAGCGGCCGGCCATTCACAAGGGGACCTAAGTACCTCCTTGCAGGCTACAGGCACCCGTACCTTCCTACCCTAACCTGAATCTCAGTTAGTAGGGGAGAGAGAACATAACGTGAAAGGATCTCAGGTTGCCCATCCATCTCCCCGTTCACAAGACCCTCATCTTCGTCCAACCCGGCCCTCCTCTTATTCTTCTTCTTTCCTTCACCCTCTTCTTCTCCCTCGTACACCGCAGAACCTGCTGAGCACGTCCTCTCTTTTTATTCTCTCTTTTCTTTGCAGCAGGCCCCACGCCTGTTCGTCCTCTCCTTCTTCCCTCTCTGTTATCCTCGTCTCGTCGACTTTGGGTCTGATTCACGCTCGCTTCGACGAAGTTGTTTGAAACACGTTCATTCTTCTCACAGGTGCTCCGGTATCACTTGCAGGCTCTTCTCTTCCTTCGCACTCGTCACCTCTTCCCCCACAAAGTGAAGAGTAGTTCGATTTTATTCTTCGTTGGCACAGTCCGAGAGACTGTCTTCAATACCTGCGTACTTTGCGCTCCTTCCCCTTCCGAAACCCAATACTATTTCGTTGGACTCAAAACCATTCTCGCCTTAGTTGCAAACCCCAAGCACCGACACTATGAAGTTCGCCATCATCGCCTCCATCGCGGCGCTAGCCGGTACCTCCATGGCCAAGGAGAACGGGACCTTCGCCGTCTTGCGCTTTACTGGTAAAGAGCTAACCAAGGGCCGCATAGATCCCATTATAGTCCCTGGTGAGGTCTCCTCTCACGTTCACAGTGTCATGGGTGGCAGCGGCTTCAGCTCTAGCGCCACTGGCAAGGATATGCTCAACTCTAAGTGCAGTAACGCCCTCGTCAAGGGCGACAACAGCGCTTACTGGTTCCCTTCACTGTATTTTCACGACCCCGAGACTGGCGATTTCGAATCCGTCGAGCTCTATTACTTCAGCGCCTATTACTTGTGAGTCCTTACCCCACTTGGGCTGTTCTCGTGCCACCGCAACCTACGAGGCCCTTGTTCTCGAAAGCTAATCGAATCGTTAACACCGGATTTAGCTTCGAGGCCACCAACGATGATATCAAGGCGTTCCCCGTCGGCCTGAACATCGTAGCAGGTAATGCTATGACCCGCGTAATGCCCGAGACCGGCTCCAAGCCCAACCTTGACCCTTCGAAGGGACCTGTCAACCCTGCTCGGATTACCTGCCCGCGCCTGGAGAACATCTATAACCCTCCTTCCTGGCCTGCCGATTCTGACGGTACCGAGGCCGGTGTTGGTGATGTTGTCAACCTCGGCGAGGGTGTAGGCTTCCCTGACCGAACTTGCGACGGCAAATACTCTCCTATGAGAGCTGATGTCCATTTTCCTTCCTGCTACAACCCCGACGCCGGTCTCACCAACTACAAGAAGAACATGATGTTCCCCTCAGATAATTATGGGAAGCTGGACTGCCCTAAAGGCTATATTCATGTTCCTCAGCTCTTTTACGAGGTCTACTGGGACACTCAGAAATTTCAGGGCCGCTGGGAAGAAGGAAAAGGACAGCAGCCTTTTGTCTGGTCCAACGGCGACATTACCGGCTACAGCAACCACGCCGATTTCTTGGCTGGCTGGGACGAGGACCTTCTCCAGCATATCATCGATACTTGCAGCGCGGGTACTGATGGCATGGACAATTGCCCAGGTCTATTTTACGGCATCAACGACGAGAAGTGTACTATCGAATCTGAGGTCGATGAGAAGGTTGATGGCACATTGAGCAAGTTGCCCGGAGACTGCACCCTCGCCGGTTTCAAATATGGAACCAATGGCTCTGACTCCTCCTCCGATGATGGTGACTCTACTGCCTCTGCCATCAGCAAGGCTTCAGGAGACCATACTACCGCCAGCGCTTCCAGTGCCGTTTCGTCCAGTACCGTTGTTTCCAGCGCAGCAGTTTCCAGCGCCGCAGCTTCCACCACCAAGTATGCTGCCGCAGATAAACCCACCACGGCTCCCTACGATGTAACTGACTCCGCCGACGCTGTATCAACTACCGCTGAGATTGTCTCGACCTCGTCTGAAGCTATTTCCTACTCGGAGGCTCCCAAGGTTACCATCGTCAACTCCGAGTCTGAGACTTCTAAGCCCACAGGCATCTACAGCAACCCTGACAAGTCCACCTGCAAGCGCAAGACTCACACCGTCTGGAACACAGTCACAGTCACAGAGATGGCTCCTAGCGCTGCTACTCAGACAAACGATACTGCTTACAAGAAGGATCACGTTGGCCGACATATGCACAGCCACGGATGTCATCACTACTGAACGGATGTGCCGTATTGAGTTCTTGGCTTCTTGAACAATACGTTCCTAGAGAAACTGGGCTGGCACAATCATTTGGGACGACTGTTATATCGTGATGACTATGGCCTGGGGGGTATCTTGCACATGGATCTGAAAGAATCTGGCAGTAGAGAAAATGGGTAAAAGCGTGGGCGATCTGGGTGGGAGCACTTATTCATTCACCAAACCCCCTATGGGGGTTGGATATTTCGATTCTTGACTTGTACATTTTGAGGACATAGTTTCGCTTCTCAAGGGCTAAGTGTGCCGACGCAAACCTTTCCCGCTATGAATTTAGGGCCCCAATATGAGATATGAGCATGATATACGTAACTTGTTTTCCGCCGCCTTAAATGACTGGTTGCCAGACTCTGAGGTTTGCACTGGTGATATTTACGACTCTTTGCGAAAACTGATGTCGAAGAGAAATGACGCCTGGTAGAAAAAGATTAGAAACTATCCACTCCAATGTACATAAGATCGAGTCAAACATGAACAAAAATCCCGGAAAGAAAATTCATCCGGCTTGACAAGTTGAGATGGGACACTGTCAGGGTTGGGAGGTCCTCGGGTTGGAGCGGGTCAATATCGGCTAAATGTGGCACCTGTCGCGACTGGTAATAAGCAATTTTCACTCCGGCAACAATCCGTCAACGATCTCGTCTACATTTCCACACATCAACATGTCCCTCTATCATGAGGCAGCTGAGTTCCTAGTCACCTCGTCCTCAAGAGGAGGCAGTCTTAAGTCCCGGGTTTTTAAGAAGAAGGATCTCAAGTCTCCGCCTAATCAAGTGTATGCTCTGGTGTTGGAGAGTTGCAAATGGAGTCCTGTCATCAAGGAAGTCATTGAGAAATCTGAGCTCCTCAAACATGAACGCAAGGTTGGCACCTCCCATCAACTTGCATCCCCTCTTGTTGTGCAATCACTGACACCCGATCCCAGCTCACGCCAGAATTATCATTGCTCTTGGTGCATGATTTATTGCTAGTCAAGAAGGGTATCGCTCTCCCACAGAGTCACGGATTACGAGCATCTGTGGAGAGACACAAAGGCCGACTTGCGTCCGAGTTTACCCGCGCTCGATTGCGAAGAAAGGCGGTTTCTCTCGATGTTTTGAAAGAGCAGATCGAGAAAGAATCCGCTGGCGAGGAAGCCAACTGTCCGCGATGGGTTCGCGTGAATGCGATAAAGACCAACCTCGAGGACCAGCTGGAAACGACATTTTCAACCTTTACAAGAGCCGACTCGGTCCAAGATGTCATCACAAAGCCGGGCAAGCACCTATTCATTGACCCACACGTCCCCAACCTCATCGCCGTTACTTCTGGGATGGACCTCACAAAAACCGAGGCCTACACCTCAGGCAAGATCATTTTGCAAGACAAGGCATCATGCTTCCCAGCTTATCTGCTGGACCCCCAGTCTGACGACGGAGATTTAATCGATGCTTGCGCCGCACCCGGGAACAAGACCACGCATTTGGCAGCCATCCTCAAAGAACACCGGTCGGAGTTTGAGATATCCCCACAGATTGTCTATGCGTTCGAGAAGGATCCAAGACGAGCACAGACCTTGGAAAAGATGGTAACAACAGCTGGCTCGAAAACTGACACGCGCATCGGATTTGGACAAGACTTTTTGCAAGTGGACCCACGTGCGGAGCGATACAAATCGGTGGGAGCCCTTCTGCTGGATCCGAGTTGCTCTGGAAGCGGTATTGTTGGGCGAGATTCTATGCCAGATCTCCACCTGCCGAAAATCTCCAGTGCCACGGAGAAGGGACCGTCAGGGAAGGCAAACAAGCGCAAGAGGAAACATGGGGAAGTTGAGGCGGAGGAGCCTTGCAACGTGATGGTAGATGACGACGGGAATGAGACGATCATGAAATCTGAGAAGGACCTCGAAGCTCGATTGGAGGCCTTGTCAGGCTTTCAGCTAACCCTCCTCCTGCATGCCTTCCGCTTTCCATCAGCAAGGAAGATAACCTACTCGACATGTTCCGTTCACATGCAAGAGAACGAGCGCGTGGTCATGCGTGCCCTCCAATCGGATATTGCAAAGGAGAGGAACTGGGGCATTATGCTAAGAAAAGACCAGGTTACCGGCATGAGAGAGTGGCCCGTTCGGGGCTTGACCTCGGCATGTGGGGACAATGAGGCTGTGGCCGACGCATGTATCCGCTCTTACAAAGATGATGGCCAAGGCGTGATGGGGTTCTTTGTCGCTGGCTTCGTGAGGCTTAATATCCAAGATGCTGGGTCTGGGGACGACGAGGGTCCATATTTACGAGGTGACGACGGTACCATCATCCGAGATCTGCTTGGAATGCCGGTGCTGAAATCTACTGGAGCTCCGGTTGCTCTGAACGCGCGAGACGAGACTGGAGCCGAGGGAGAGAGACAGAAGGGCGGCGATGAAGAAGTAGAGGAAGAGGAAGACGACGACGATGATAGCAGCAGCGAAAGCGATAGCGACAGCGCTGCAGAGATTACCAGAGATGGAAGAAACCAACGTGTGGTGGCGGTTTCAGCAATGGACGAGGACGAAGATGAGTGGCATGGGCTTGGAGATTGATCCGCCGTGGTGGGAACGGCGAGGCAGGCATAATTCGACCGACGACAAGCATGGATTGGACGATTTCCCCTACTAGTGTCTGACTTGCAACCACGACCAACGGTACGTGCCGAGGCACTGCGACACAACCTTGAATCGGAACCTTGAATTGCCACGATAGCGGGTGCGGCTCTGGCGCAGGGCCATGCTAAATCGAGTCATTTCTCCTAATCTCAGGCCATCTGACGTGGTGGGTGTGCTAGCATTGAATCTGTTGCTGACAAAAAAACGTGGTCGGCGGCCGGTGGTGGTGCCAAATCCGAATCCCGGGCACGAACCTTTCCCAGCTAGGAAATAACCAGGATAAACCGCCGCACTCTAAATGGGAGCATGCAAAGTGCTAACGTCAGCCTCGGGTCGGGAATAAGACCGGCCGACCGGCAGCTCCGTGATGGTATCGGAGTGTAACAACAGCCCGACTTTAGTCCGCTGTTCGTTGCTGTCTCTTGCCATCTCGGCCGGAGAGGCCACCTAACAACTCTGATCGCGAGGTCTTCTCCCTTGGGTGTGGCTGGCTCAAAGCTATTGACAGGGCTATCGGGTCTGGTTCGTCGCGAGAAGCGAATGCACGCTATCGAATAATAAAAGTCCAACCGAGATCGACACCATGGACACTCAGAGTTTAGGCGATTGGAAAAAATTCGTGCGACACACCCTCCTAGAGCATCGGAGCCGAAATCACGGACGACAGCCCTAAGTCTGGGCTGTGGCGCCGCCCATGAGCCACGACCATTCTCAATCTGAATAGAGGTATGGATCCGTAGCTGCGGGTCGTGCGTCATCCCTCCCCAGTCAGCATGCTGAGACGAGTACCCTCAGCAGATAAAGCCCCGACGGACTTTTCAGCAAGGACCCGCCGCGTTGTTTCTCCCTTCTGTTTGGCTTCTACGCTCCGTGCCATTCCCAGAAGAGACGTTCGTAGAGACCCCCGGTCTCCGGTGAGGCTCCGCAGCCAAGGATTCCGGCAGTGCGGCATACAGAGCAACATGGGACGGTTTGATAGTTCCGGGACGAGGGTGACCAGGATTGGGATTCGCGCTCTTTATCGCCGAGCCTCCGATCTGGCATCCAGGATCTATCTCTATGCTATCTCACAGACGGGTTTTGTGCTGGTAAATCCGTCCCAACGTCGTGTTAGCCCGAGGACCACCCTGGGTCCGATGCACACACACCTCACGGGACATCGGACCCATTTCGTGATCGGGCGGTCGTCGTTGGGCCTTGGGTGGATCTTGCTTAAAAATGTACCTTGAATCGAATCTCGTCGACATGCCATATATATATGCGATGCCTCCGAAACCCCGTTCCGTTGGGAAACCACAACACAGCTCACCCTAAACGGCGCTTATTACTGTCAAGGACTCCCGTCCGAGAAACCAATTACCTCGACCGACTACGACATCACGCTCTCTTCCTCCTGTAGTGTGCGCCAATCCCGGCACGACCGCGATGTCGCCAGCTACCCCTTCCTCGTCATCGTCGTCGGTGACGGCCCACGACACCGATATCGAGGGCCAGCAGATCGATGTCAAGGCATCTCACTTCAACCTCATCTTCGACCAGGCTGGCCTCAATCAGGCTGTCCTTGATTACAAGTATGCCGGCGCGGGAACAACCGAGTCGCCCTACATCGTCGAGTTCCTTCCCAATGACCCACGCAATGCCATGAACTTCTCGCAGACCAAGAAGTGGACCATCACCATCCTACAGGCTATTGCCACCCTGGCCGTCGCCTTTGTAAGCACCGCGTACTCAGGCGGATTGACCCAGGTCCTTATCGATTTTGATGTTTCTACCGAGGTGGTAATCCTGGGTATTTCCATGTTCGTCCTTGGGTTCGCCATCGGCCCTCTATTTTGGGCCCCTTTGTCGGAGTTGTACGGCCGCCAGGTCCTCTTTTTCATCTCTTACATGGCTCTAACTGCGTTCAACGCTGGTGCTGCCGGTGCCCCTACCATGGCTGCCCTCATCGTTCTGCGATTCTTCGCCGGTTCTTTTGGCTCATCACCCCTGACAAATGCCGGCGGTGTTATCGCAGACATGTTTGATGCTAACGAGCGAGGCATGGCCACCGCTCTTTTCGCTATGGCCCCCTTCCTTGGCCCTACCATTGGTTAGTATAAAATCTTGGCTTTGAAAATATTAGAGCGATGTACTGACTTTTACCGATAGGTCCTATTGCGGGTGGTTTCCTTGGCGAGCATCAAGGCTGGCGCTGGGTTGAGGGTATGATGGCCATCTTCACTGGTATAGTTTGGATTATCAACTCTCTCACCATTCCTGAGACCTACGCGCCTGTGCTCCTCCGAAAGCGAGCTGCGGCTCTGTCTAAGAAGACTGGCAAGATCTACGTTTCCAAGGTCGATATAGGCAAGCCCCACACCACTATTGCCGCGCAATTCAAGGTTTCCCTTCTTCGCCCGTGGATCTTGCTCTTCAAGGAGCCCATTGTCCTACTCACTTCCATTTACATGGCAATCATTTACGGCACCTTGTACCTCTGCTTCGCTGCCTTCCCTATCGTCTTCCAACAGGGCCGCGGGTGGAGCCCTGGAAAGGGTGGCCTGGCCTTCATCGGTATCGCTGTCGGAATGGTGTTTGCTATTACATACACGTTGATCGACAACCGACGCTACATGCGTGTGGCTGCTGCATCCCCTGGCGGCTTTGCGCCTCCCGAGGCTCGACTGCCCCCTACTCTTATTGGATCCATCCTCATCCCCGCCGGTCTGTTCTGGTTTGCCTGGACTAACGGCCCCGAAATTCACTGGATCGTGTGTATCATTGGCTCAGCTATTTTCTCCATGGGTCTTGTCCTGGTCTTCCTTTCGCTGATGAACTATCTTGTCGATTCCTGTGAGTTACTTGAAACGCCAGCCGTGTTCTTGGACTCGTTGCTAACACCCTTCAGATGTCATCTTCGCTGCTTCAGTCCTTGCTGCCAACTCAGTCCTCCGATCTCTGTTCGGCGCCGCATTCCCCCTCTTCACAACTTACATGTACGCGGATCTTGGCATCCACTGGGCCAGCTCTATCCCGGCATTCCTGGCTGTGGCCTGTGTCCCATTCCCTTTCCTATTTTACAAGTACGGCGAGCGTATCCGCATGAAGTGCGAGTTCGCTGCCGAGGCTGCCAACGTCCTCCAGCGTATGCGCACTAAGCACGAGGACATCACAGAGGAGCAGGCCGTGGCCGAGGCCGAGGCTCACGAGAAGGAGCGTCGCCAGAGCAACGCCTCGCGCCGCCACAGCAATGCTACCCGACGCACCATCACGAAGGAGCAGTAAACAGGCCTCATGCCTCCATAAAAATCGGGTCTACGTCCGAAATGGGAAGCGAGAAACACAACACTACCAACTAACCCGAATCAAAGAGCGGATGAACGCTCCCCCCTTTATGAGAGACGACATACCATTCTGATAAGGCGGGAGTGAACCCTGCTCACTACATGTTTATATTGTGTATTATTTCCTTTTTGTCCAAAGAGTTTGGGATACCCAGAAAATACTATAGAGCGGCCTCAATCGCAGCAAGGATTCTGGAGGGTGCGGTAATGAGCATTTGGGCGGCGTTCCGGGTTTATAGACTGGGACGCATGATAGAATGGATATAGAACACTCTGCTAGAGAACCCGAGGTCCCACATAAGATGGGAAGTGTGGCTTACTATTAGAGCTTTGGGATCGAGAACCTATCCAGCCTTGCATCTCATCAGGAAGACCCCTACATTGGGACCCTTTTTGTACATACCAATTTGGTCTTTAATATGCATAAATACATACATACACACAACTCACGCTGCGTGAATGCATTAAATAATGACCAATGAAAGAAGGAACCCCGAATACTCAAAGTTGGCCATGGTTCTGGGGGTTTCAAATTGGCATTGGCTGAGTGAGGCTTTCACAATTGAGACTTGGAACCCCATCTTGAAAGATTTCGCACAAGGGAACTGGTGTTTATACTTGGGACATTGGATTGAGTATCAACGGATGGGCGATTGAGTTTGTCGTGGGCAGTGCTGAAACTTGTTAGAGGAAACGAAAATAGTTCTCTTGGTACAGTCTGGATCGGCATGATGTATCTACTTCGTTGGTACGGTGCATCAAGAGTTGTCTACTCTGCACTGTATACGACCCGCAAGCGTGCGCACAGTGTTTCTTGACTTGGGCGCCTTGTTCAGCGGGCGGCCTGCTATAAAGCCCGCCTGGTTCGCGCACGATCCCTTTGAGTGTGTGGAGGCTCCTCAGAGGTAGCAGTCCCACATCACCCACCCCGGCGCAAGGATTATAATACTTCGATCCTCCCAAAATTCGGGTGTGGTCTTATGTACCGTTTTCGACGATTGGTCAAACATCCCTACAGGGATGGTCCACTGACAAGCGCCAACCTTGACTGCCTTCTCGCCTCCCAACTGTACCTGCGTGCCTCTTGTAGGTACCCGCGATAATGGAGGTTGATTGGTTAGGCGCGCTTCGCGCAGTCCAACGTCTCACCGCGTAAAGGCTTCATCTCAACCTTCATCTTACCTACTCGCGCATCCCACCAGACTCAGCCTCACCACGAATGTTGACAGCCTCAAGGTCGACATGGCCTCGGCGTCGTCCTCTGAGCTGTCCTCCCCGGCATCGTTTGTGACAGCCCGCAACTCCGCTTTCGATAAGTCAACCGCCGCGAGCAGTCCCGTCCAAGACAATTCTTGCCCGTATCGCGATGCGCGACACTTGCCCCGCGAACTGAAGGCGCACTGCCAGATTTTTCTCGAGGAGCAGCTCTGTACGTGCCGCTGCTGGCTAGACCACGCTCTTTGTCTGATTATTTGCTAGATACTTGCGCCATCAATCTCCTCAACTCCATCGCGAGTTCCGGCGCATCCAAGCCCGCTTCAACCAAGAAAAAAAGGACCATCGCAATTCCTCCACCGGCTCACCTCGCTCTCCTAAATACGCTCATCGTTCACCCACTCCATACCACTCGCGCAGACAAACAGGAGCACCTGGACGTGCCATCCCAAGCTCTCGACTATTTGCGCAACCTCCTCAAGATCGTCGGGCCCATCAACGCGGAGTTCAGAACTGCCTTCCGGTTCTATTCAATACCAAGGTTTGGTCGTCGATGGGGGCACAACACACATGCAAACGATAGCGATTTGTCCGAAGGTGAACTGAGTGGAGATGAAGAGCGACTCCGAGGCAAGATTTCCAACGAAGGCAGCTTATGGAGCCGTGGACAAGACTTCTGGTCCACCGTCGGTTGGGCTTTCAACTGTAGTACCTTGTACCCGCATCGATGGCGGTACTGGAAAGTCTGGCTAGAGTTCATGTTGGACGTGCTCGAAGCCGATTGGGCCGAGAGGGAACGCTGCGACAAAGAGGCTCACCGGTCAATAGGGGAAGACAACGAAATGCCCCGAGCATCGCGTAATGAGGCTATAATCCTTATGTATATGGATCAACAGGACGGACGGACGCAAGGCGGCATCAAGGGCATTCTGAAGGCTCTTTTTGCGGATGGAGGCGAAATTTCGTCGTCCGCGTTTCGCGAGATCTTCGACAAGGAGCCCAAGGGGTCTAGAAAGCAATCGACGAAGCGAAAGCGAGAGCAGGTTCTTGACCTGGAGAAGGACAAATTTGGCGACTACTTTGAAGACGAATCTCTTTCTTCTGGCATCTCAGAGCCTCCCACCCCTCAAAAGCCAAAGGACACAAGGAAGTCCGGATCTGCCGGAGCATACCAGCCTGGACTGGTCGAGTCCATCAGCCTCCGACTGCGATTATTCAAACTACTATCGGCTGCAACGTATGCAATTCGAAAGCGAGCTGATCTCGACCGCCTTTACGAGGGGTATGCCGCTTCCATCAAGCTCTTGCCTCTGCAGACTTTTGCCCTCATTGTCAGTCAACGACCAAACGTGCTGATCCCCGCGGCGCACATAACTATCACCAAGGAATTATTTCACGTCCTTTTGCCAGCTTCATACAAGAATCCTGCCAAAGTGGACCGCGAAGCTGACGCAGGAGGATACCTCACGACAACGATGCTAGAGCAATGCTATATCCTTAACCCTGCAAATACAGTCGCGATAGAGGACAACGCTAAGCTATCGCTGGTTGTTGAGAACGCCATTCAGCTCCTCTGGATGTGCGACATGCTGGAGTATAGCGAAGACTTTGCAGCGGCAGCGGAGCAGGGGATTAATGCTCGCGAGGCTAAGGCGAAAAAAAGGCGTACGGGCAAGCTGAAGGGGGATGCCAGCGATGTTGTGGCACAGGATGTCTTGGAGAATTCAGGACAAAGAATCAAGATTCTGATGGAGGCACTGAAAACGGCGAGCGAAGCGGAAGAATGAATTGGCGTTGAGTCCAATGAATTACATGTTGTAACACTACATACTACTCCTGTACATAGATCGTCCATGCCGTAATGAATGATGACCATGCATGGGCCTTGGGTTATCCCTTGGCATTCTAATTATCAAGACACTTGCACCCTTGGTGTACAATAAAGTTACAGTCGGCCCACAACCTCCCGGAGTGCTGTCATCGTGGTACGTAGACCGAGCTCTGGTAACGAGCCGTCCCACCTGCTGTTCAGCACACAGCATTTCAAGGCTTCTTCGTCGCTGCCGGGTCCCAAGCAGCAGGCTGCCAGCTCTCGCCCGGCCCTTGTGCCTTCGCTGCCTTGGCCCAGGGATCATCGCCCTGTTCAGTCTCGCCTCGGACGGGCTTCTTGCGCCCAGCATCCTGTGCCGGCGCAGCGGCATTCACCTCGACCAGTCTCTGCGCCGTAGTTTCAGGCGCCTCCATCACCCGCGGCTTGGCCTCCCACCGCGCATCCGCCTGGGCAGCGAGCACCTTGATCCTCGCCTGGCGCACCACGTCGTCCTGCTGCTCGTCGAGGGTCGGGGGATCGCGGCGGGTGTGTCGCAGCCATTGGTGCCACTGCGGGTTGACCTTGACCTGGGAGTAGTGCGCTGATCGGGGGTAGTTGACGATGCGCCGCCAGCGCTCGCCGCCTTCGGTGCCGCGCGTGAGGCGGAACTCCCAGTAGGTATTGCCTTCGAGATCGTAACCTGCGACGGGGGAGAGCCATGTAAGTCAGCTTGGCCGGACTTTGCAGGCGATTGGGAGCGCGGGGGACGATGCTTACCCATCAAGAAGCGCTTCCGCCATGGCAGGCGGAGGGCCTTCCACTGGTACCATGCCTGCGCAACGGTTCCTATGCGGTTCGGGGCCATCTGGAAGTTGGGCGTTCGGTTGTTGCGCGAGGGTTTCGGGAGGGGCGCTTGGGCTTGGACGTTCGGCGTGATGAAGTCAAGATTCTGCCCACCACCAGCCACACTGTTTTTCGGTTGCGTGTGCCACATGCGCTGCCAGTGCATTAACTTGGGCAGTAAGCACTGCGCCACTCCAATACCAGCCACCCCGGTCCACGTCATGCAAGGTGGGGCTGGCTTGCGGACTTCTCGGCAGGACGTTAGGCGGCGTGGGGAACGATGACCTACCCAACTGCGCAATACTACTAGTAACTTCTTCGTAATAATTGGCAGCTGCTCGCCAAAAGGAACTCTTCTCCTTTCCCATCAACCCCCCTCCGCCATTCCCAGTTGCGATCGATTCGCAACGCAACCAGGAACACGGCTACGACCGCCAGATCGACTCCCGTTTAGGCAAAGCGCTCAAAGCCGGGATCCAGGACTGCCTCCGTTCTGATCCGCATTCTTGCCGCTTCTTGCGACAACATTCCATCAACTACCAACTTGCGCAGAAATCGCGCGAAACCCCCTTCAACAACAATCGGAACGGAGAGGAGTCGCCTACGACACGAACATTGACCGATCGCCAGTATAGCGAACCGACCTTTTCATCCAAGATGGCGTCGGTGACGTCCCTGGACAAAGATTTGCGCAAGATGCGCCTCGATAAATACACACCCGCGGCCGCAAACGAAGCTCGATCATGGGTCGAAGAGGTTCTAGGGACACGGCTACCATCCTCAGACCTCCTTGAAGGCTTGAAAGATGGCGTCGCTCTTTGCAAGTACGTTCTCCGAGTCGCTGTGTTATTTCGTCGGTTCTAATTTACGTCCGTAGACTAGTCAATCTCGCTCTTCCTCCTCCTGGTGTGAGATTCAAACAATCCGCGATGCCGTTTGTTCAAATGGAAAACATCTCTCTATTCGTCCGCGCCTGCCACTCTCCGCCCCTGAACCTTCACCAGCACGATACGTTCCTGACTGTCGACCTATACGAACAAAAAGATCCAGCGCAAGTTCTACAATGCCTAGTAGCATTCAGCCGAGCTGCTCATGCCGCGAATCCACAGAGTTTCCCCACTGCCATCGGAGCTAGGTCCCGTTCTGATGCGCTGAGCCCGCAGGGAACCGGCCCCGCAACGCCGTCCGGGTCCCGCACTCGGGGTGCCTCCGTGACCAGCAATTCCTCATCGGCTTATGCTGCAGCTCTTCCCAACCGCACCGGGGATTCCCCGTCTGGACGGTGGAGTCCTACTAAGACCCCTACGAAAAGCCCTCAACCAAATCCTGGGTCGCCTAGGGCTGTGACTAGCTGGAGTAAGAGAGAGCACGAGGGCTCTACTTCGCCGGCTTGGAACATCGCGCAGTACGGATATTTGGGAGGAGCCAGTCAAGGGAATCTCGGCATCGCGTTTGGTGGACGACGACAAATTACTACCGCCGGCCCTCATGTACCCAACCTGGCGGAGAAAGAGCGCCGTCGAAAGGAAAGGGAAGCGGAGGAGGAGCTGCTTCGCCGTGAGGCCGAGAATGAGGAACGCCGAAGAGTAGCCGAAGAGGAGCAAGCACGTCTGGAGGAGGAGCGTCGATGGGAGAAAGAGGCTCAACAACTACGTGAAAAAGAGCGACAGGAGGTCGAGGAGGAAAAGCGGCGATGGGAGGAAGAAGAGCGCCAGTGGAAACTAACGGAAGAGAACCGGCGCAGGGAAGAGGCGGAGGTGGAGGCTCGCCTGGCCGAGGACCGGAGCCGAACACGAAGCAAAAGCGATGCCAAGCTGCGCGGACAGTTCCTAAGCCAGTACCGAGCAGAGGAAGCCACGACTCAGGACGGGGCTGCAGATGGATACAGGAGCCGAGTTGAAGAGCTTGAGAAGGAGTTGGAGCTTGCCCGGCAACGAGAGGCAGAGTATGAGCGAGAGCGTCAAGAGAGGCAGGGACGCCGTGTCAATGCCAGATCTCGGTCCAGACCAAGGGCCCCTGAAAACAAGCCCAAGCCCAGATCCAGGAGCCGGCTGGCAAGCCCTCCAAGTCGGCAAGATTCGTGGTCCAGGTCTGATCGCGAGGTCCTGAGCACCAAGCTTCCCCAACAACACGATGCTGAACAACAAGAGGCCATGGTCCTTCCTCCGAGATCTCCTCGTCCCCTCCCTGACCCGACTGCAGCCCAGCAGGTCAAAACACACCACACTGGTGGTCGGCCTCTTCCTGAGCCATCTGTCCAACAAATCAAGACTCAGAACATAGGCGGCCGTCCCCTCCCCGATCCCACGGCTCACGCTTCCAAGCCCGCTGCGCCCAAGCCCACCCTCAAACCTTTCACATTTAAGCCCGCTGTGTCGAGCCGCACCGATCGGTTCCTCGGAAGCAACCCGGCTCCTACTCCGGTTGCTCCCCAGCAGACGAACGCTCGGGAGCTCGGTGCCGCAGCAGAGCGCGACGCCGAGGACAAGCGGCGTGCGCAGAGCCAAGCTAAGACCAAGGCTGGTGGCTGGGCGTCCAAGTCGCTGCTGGAGCGCGAGATGGAGATGGAGCGCCAGCGCCAGAAGGAGTGGGAGGATGCGCAGAAGGAGACTGCGGTTGCCGTCCGAGACACCGACGGCGTAGACGGCATTGGGGGAGGCATTGGCGGGCGGTGGGACGTCGGACAGTGGAGCGGCTTCACCGGCGGTGACAGTCAGAACAGGGGAGCTCAGGGCATCGGAGCCGGGCGGAGGCAGATCGCGGGGCCCAGGCCGTTGCCGGAGCCGAGGTGAAGGACGGCTAATGGAGGTTTGCCGGGAGCGGGAAATGTTGTGAGGGATGTTGATTGAGAGGAGTTGAGAATTACAGTTAATACTTGTGTAAATGGGAGCCTGGATGCGAATTGGCCGATTCTGGATTTCCCTGCCTCGAATGTCCGATGCTGATGGCCGCCGAACGGCAAGCGTGAAGTTGACGTTGACCGAAGCCCTCAAGAAGGGATCTCTATCTTCACGCTGAAAACCAGCAACTTTGTCTATACTCCGTGCACTTATAAATCCCTCCGTGCCTTGTCCAATGAGCCGACCCATTTCGCCATTTTATTTTTAACTACACACATCTACCTGATAGACCTAAACGCTAGCTGAAGCATGGTTCGTCTTGCTTGCCTTGGCCTCCTCGGCCGCCTCATCCCGACAGCGCTTGCACATGCACCAACCGCCGAGACTCCCGCGCGCCCACTCCCTTCGCTGCTGCACGGGTAGGTTCACGTCGCAGTAGTGGTTGAGGATCTCCTCACCGCGCTTGATGCCTCCCGGACGACCGCCAACGACGCGCTCGCGTCGCGCCTCGAGGACCATGCGGCCGCCCCATTCCCAGGTGACGTTGGGGTCGCAGTCGTGGTTGGCGAGGCACCAGTACGGGTGGACGGCGGCGACGTCCGGCCGGCCGTCGCGCGTGCTCTTGCGGGCGGAGGCGGTGCCGCGGAACTTGGCGTAGAGGGTGTTTAGGGCCCAGAGGTCGTAGTTGGCAAGGGTGGCGTAGATGTCGATGTCCATCTTCTCTAGCACGTGGAGCGGCGTCTCGATATTGTACTTGAAGGAGAAGGGCAGCGTCCATTCGGGCGGCGGGCCGGCGTTGGGCGAAACGTTGATGTCGTTAGAGCGGGTCGGGACGAAGTCGCCCCAGATGTACTTAACCTCGCTGACATCTAGGGGGTGGACTTCTTCGTGTGCCGAGATGGCCAGGACGCGAGCGAGGAGCAAGAGGTAGAGTGTGTCGTCCGCTTCGAAGGGATCCGGGTCTCTGGCGATGACGTCGATGTCCTTCTCACAGATGGTAGGGTGATACCGCTCATGGGCTTGATCGAAGCAGTACTGGGTGCAGAACACGGTGTCATAGCACTCGGGGCAGCTGATGGCCTCGTTTTCGCTACCCAAGGGGGGCAAGTCGCCGCTGCAAGCGTCGCAGAGTGCGTCCTTGAGGCGATTATTGGCAGTCAGGAGAGTGTACTCAGTGAGAACAGCCTCGCCAGGCTCAATGTCCTCCTGGGCGAAGAGCCCCAACTGCTTGCAGGTCGGAATAATGTCGTAGTTGTCCGTATTGCTGGCTCCCTCAAGAAGAACAGGCAGGGTTGCTACTTCAATGGCGCATTTCGGGGCTATGAGACGGAGACGTGAGTTCAGTGCCGCGAGAGCTTCTGGGGAGAAGCGGTCAGGCTCGTGGTCGTTCCAGGGATATATCTCCCGGCGGACGAGGCCATCATCGGGTAGATCGGCAGTGTTGATGTCGACATCGTCGCGACGGAGTCTTCGACGAGCGACAGTGCCGATGTTCTGCTTGGTGTTGAGCAACTCTTGGTTGCTGGGAGACAACTGGAGACCGCGTTGGCAGAACTTGGCAGCACTTTTAAGAGATCCGCACAGCAAAAGGCCCATGGAGAGGATCTGATATGCGCGAACCGAAGCCAGGGTTGCGAGGCGGCTGGAAGCATCCTGGGTGGCTTCGACGTCGCCTTGGCAGCTCTGGGGCTCATCTACCGCAAGACTGCCATGGGCCAAGACGCCCGAGAGGGGCACAGCAGAGTACATCTGCAGGGATTCCAGAGCCTGCTCGTGATACTCGAAGCCCTCGTTGAGGACTTCGTCGACGAGGAGAAGGGCGCGGTAAGCATCGCCAGCGGCCAGGTCGGGATAGCCCAGGTCTGAGTGGACAACGGCTCGGTCGAGATAGAGAATCAGGTCGTAGGGCAGGCTGATGAGGCCCTCGGTGAGCTGCGAGCGGCGATCAAGCAGCTGCTCATGACGGGCGGCCCGATCCATTGTCGACGGCAGGTGGTCGTTGACTAGGATGATGGTGGAACGTTTGTTCGCTACGAGCCCAAGCCAGGGATATAACAGAGAAGAGATCTGAGGACGAGGGTGCAACAAAACAAACTAGTCTTGGTCGATCTGAGACCGAGAGAGCCGAGAAACGACCAAGACCAAGACCGAGTTGGATAGGGCTATACCGGCAGTCTAAGTGCCCCGGACCAGGGTCGGAAAGGGTCGACAGGGGTAGCCGCAGACGACGTCGACGGTGGCTGCGTGCTAAAATTGATATATTCTGTCAGGAGCGGTGACGCGGACGTTGAAGGATGCAGCCACATGTAGTGAGGGCGACTGCAAAAGCAGTAGCGGTGCCGCGGCGGATGCCTTACAGACAAGGACGGGGACCCGGAGTGATGGGCCGGGGAGGACGGGGGTTGGTCTCGGAGAACGACCGGCAGAAGTCGCAGGAGCCGGTGGATTGATTGAGATGGGAAAACAAGCCAAAGAGACAGGGAAGGGAAAAGAGACTACGTTGGCATTGACCCCCCTGTGCGCGTATTGGGGGTGTGCCGTGCGTGTGGTATATAAGGGCGGTATATCTTCGTACGGGTGTGCTATGAAGGATGGACGCAACGTGAGGCCGGGAGTGAGACCGGGAGTGAGGCCCAGAATGAGGCCCAGAGGGTGTGGCTCATGTATGACTTTGACAGCCGACCAGGGGTGGTTGTTTTTGGGACTACTTCGTACCGACGAGCCAAAGCAGGTCCGGTTAAAGTGATTGGATGAGGAAGGGGGTGTACTAGGGGTGAAGAATTACATCCCAGGAGCCTAGAGGCGTGAAGTGCGCGTAGGATGCGAGGGCGGAGCAGCTGTGTTTCGGGATGTTTTTGGTGTTGGCTTTAGCGTTGGCGGTAAGTACAGTAGTGATTGGGAGAAAGAGAGAGTCTGTGTATGTTGTGTTTGTTGGGTTGCGAGTTATGAGTTTCGTGGTGGTTCGTTCTGTGCCTTGTCCCGTCCCGTCCCATCTGGGCTGCAATATCAAAGACAAAAAGTCTGCAACTACTTCGGGGCCTGAACTCGAGATGGGTCAACACTAACTAGGCAGGTACTAGGCAGGTATGTTTACTAAACCCCGAAGCCCAATTGCAGCTTTGCAAGGCGAGGTGTTTGATTTTGATTTTGAATTTTTCGGGGTCCAGCCAAAGGATCTGCTTCAACCTCCACACGTGAAGGAAGAGGGGAGGCTAGCTAAATGGGATTAGGCCAAAAAGAAAAAGAAGAAGAAGGAAAAAAGGAAGGGGGAGGGGGGGACACATCCACCCGTGCCCGCCCTCTCGACCGATCTTATTGAACATAACAAATGGTAAGTCGGGCCCAGACTCCCGCCCAGTCTCCTTGATATCGCCCCGAGCCTTGTGCGCCCAAGCCGATTCCCTAAGCCGCCTTGTGTGTCTTCGTACTTTTGGAAGATGCTGCAATGGTTTAGGCTTGTGCAATGGGTCCGGACACGATGTTCCCGCCCGCAGGTGCCAGAAAGCAGGTGCAGCCGAGGAGCCCCGGGCAGACCAGCAAACCAGCAAACCAGCAACGCAGGCGCTAATTGGTTTGTATGTACAGAGTATCATCGTCGAAATGGCTTTCCGCCCGCACGAGCACACACAACAACGGCACATGTACACGCACACGCACTTGAACGCGCTAGCATGTGCGCCCAAAGTATCCACCGCTCTACGTCTGTCTCCGGGTGATGGAGTGCGTCCGTCTCGGGGCTAGCTTCTCTAATTAGGTCAGTCTATCCGAACACACGTAGGCACAACAGCAAGCAACAGGAGCAGCTCTCAGGCGCGTCAACTCTTGCCGAGTGTGACCGAGAGAAGGCATCGTCGAGGACCAGACAGGCATGGTTGGTTGTGGTATACAGGTGATATGTCCAGGGAGTAGCACCACTCCTTGGCAATCATGGTACGGAGGTGACGTGACACCCACTGGCGCAGAAAGGGTGCAGGCAGCGCCAGGCGGGCGGAAGAATTAGCCGCAGAACCCGGGAAGGTAAAAGGCACCACAGGTCACCGCCAGACACGTTGGGGCAGAGGGTAAAAGAATTTTTGATGCGTCCATGGCGATATCGAAAGAGCAGCGGAAAGCGTGGGAGAGTGTGGGAGAGCTTCCAGTGGGAATAGAGGGGTCACGATGGTGGGGTTGCGGGAGGAGGGGGTTCCCAAGCCAACGCCCAATCCCACTGTCCCAGAGAGCTGGCCATCCACTGAAGACCCCGGCCTCCATCCACTGGAAGCCCCTCCTCCATCCACTGATAGCCCCTCACTAAGGTACCTAAGTTAGAGGCTCCCCGCCAGAACCTGGAAAGGAACCCGGCCTAGACTGTAGGTACCTGCTACCTGCTTGGACCTGACCCACTCCATCATGACGTCGGTCAAGGTGGGCCTTGTGGGCGGAGCCCTCACAGAGCCCGCCCCGACATGAAGCATCATCACTGGGCACTTCACCACCCACTTTTGACAGTTGAGACATTTCCAACGGGTTCGAGATTAGATTGAAACGATAATCTGAGGCCTCTCTCATTGTTTTGCCTGTTCGCTGTATATTGTCCTGCCGCATGATGGACAGATGAGCTAACTACCATGTGGAACTAGAGAATAGCGTCCCTGCTGCCGGCGCTGCATGCACACACGCACACACGCACACACGCACACACGCACGCACACACACTTCCATCGCACTTCGCTATCTAGAGATTTATTATAGCATCTTGAGATCCAAAGTAACCACACCGTACCTACCTTAGCCTTAGCCCCAGGCATGTTCTCCCTGCCTACAGTAGATGACTCCTAATGCATGTCATGATTATACCATCATGCTAAGAAACCTTGCTTCTGCGGGCATCCGGGAGGTCTTGAAAAAGAAAAGAAAAGAAAAGAAAAGAACATAAGAAGATAAAATAAGAAAATCAACCTACCAGCCTTCTTTCGCCTTGTCGGGATCCATCCCACCTAATCAAGCCTACCGGAACATGGAACCCCCATCTCACACGTACACAACACGCGCCACGCCACTGCCCTCATCATTCTTACGCTCTTCAGTGGTTGCAGCCTTGCGTTGTCAACAAATTCCTGTGAAAGTCCTGGCCATAACACGTGTTATATACGGGAATCCGCACCGAGTATTATTGGATTGGCCACCGGTGTTCTGCGTCCTCTGTGCCCCATCCGTCTACCTACAGGCTATCTCGACTCCAGCTGGTCTTTCTAGCTACTAGTAGGTTCCTCCTCGTCGTCTTCTGGGTCCTCCTCCCTGCCGGGCGAACAATTACCAACCACTGGGAATGCCTTGTCATTCATTACAAAGGTGGCCTAGCCCTGTCTAAACTTCTGGAAATTCCACTTCCTAGGTACCTCCTAGTCCTAGCCTACGTGAGCCTGCGTGCTTCGTACCCCTCCAAAAGTCGAAACCCCGCCCCCTCCATCCCATCTCGTCCCAAATCTATCTCATCTCAAATCTCTATCTCTACTTACCTCTCTCTCTCTCTCTACTTCTACCTCTACTTCAACTTTTACCTTCCTATCCCACCCTCATACTTTCCCACCCCCTTCTTCCATCACTAGCCACTTCCTCCTGGGCCCATATTCCATTCCCTTTCCTCGTCTCACGCCCCCCCCTTTCCCAGCCCGATCTGTTGCATCCCCCACAACCACATCTCCCTCACAACCTCACAGACAACCTCACAACCAACCTCACAACCAATCTCACAAGCTACAATGGGTAAAACTCAACCCAACCTATACGCCTTCCCCGGTGTCGACGCCCTCGCTCCGGCTCTCCGCTCCTACATCATCCAGAGCCAAGCCGCCGGCATCGCCCGCCACGGTGCCTTCAAGATCGGCGTCTCCGGCGGCTCGCTCCCCAAGACGCTCGCCCAAGCCCTCCTCGCCCCCTCTCAAGGTTCTGAGGACCGCGTTGACTTCGCCCGCTGGGAGATCTTCTTTGCCGACGAGCGTGCCGTGCCCCTCGACCACGCCGACTCCAACTACGCTCTCCTCAAGGCCGAGCTGCTTGACAAGATCCCCGCCGAGCAGAAGCCCACTGTCCACCCTATTGACGTCGCCCATCTCGAAGACCTCCAGGAACTTGCCGACCAGTACGAGCAGGTCCTCGTCGCCAGCTTTGCCTCCCGCGACTCGGTCCGCCTCCCCATCTTCGACCTTCTCCTCCTCGGCTGCGGCCCCGATGGCCATACCTGCTCCCTCTTCCCCGGCCATCCCCTCCTCCGCGAGACCAGCGCCTGGGTTGCTCCCATCGACGACTCCCCCAAGCCTCCCCCGAAGCGCATCACCCTCACCCTCCCCGTCGTCAACCACGCCGTCCGCGTCGCCTTCGTCGCCACCGGCGCTGGCAAGAAGGATATCATGAAGCAGATATTTGACCAGAACGACGGCCTCCCCTGTGCCCTCGTCAACGAAGGCACCGGCGAGCGCTGTAGCTGGTTCGTCGACGAGCCCGCCGTCGAGGGTGTCACCTTTCCCCGACGAGCTTTTCTGTGAAGTATCCCCCCTTGCTCAGACTTCTATCCAGCCAGGACAATTTCTTGCGCCGGAATAGGTGCCCCCTTCCCATGGGACAGAAAACGGTGACATGGGCGCGGGGTGGATGGGTCACCACTGCAGCGGCAGAACTACCTTCTCACTGTTTCGATGCAGACCCCAACAGTGCTCATGAAATCGTGCGCTTTTTACCTTTGACGGAGCATAGAAATAGGACGGATTCTTCTTGTTGTTTTGCTGTTGTTTGCTTTTCAGTACCCTTTGCCCCGAACCGAGCTTGATGACTATTTATGCGGAAACCATTTAGAGGGCGTTGTGAAGCGGGAAGTATTTCTGCTCAACCGCCGAAGTCATGACACACACTGAAAGTTAGAATGGGAGGTTACATTCGCCGCTACGTTGATCCATTTTCTTGTTAATATCCCCTCGTCCTGATGACAGGAGCTCAAAGCGGGTTAAGCCGAATGGCTTGTCAGGCCTCGCACTTCGGCCCCTTGGTTCCTTCTACAAAACGTCTTAGCTAGAGAGGCCTTTTTCTGAAAGGAACAAAAAGCAGTCTATTTCATGTTTCCGGTACCTGAGACTTATGAAAAGCGACGGCATTATCACGACGCTCTGTGCCGAATATTGTGCCCCGCCCACGCATGCCCTGCTCCTTGCAAGTCTTATACCATCAGTCCTACACTCTAGTAATGTTCCAAAACTAAATAGGGGGAATATCTTTGCTCATGCTCTATACGACTCGCCAAATCGCTCCAGCCCTGGGGGTATCATCCACATCCTCGTCTCGATTCATCTTTTCGATCCAGTCGTCCTCTCGCGCGAGTGCCTCGCGCTCAATCTCCTCCATGAGAGTCAGCTCTGCCAGCATGCCCTCGACCAGCACCCGGGAATCCTCCATCATGCGTCGCAGGCTCGACCGCTCTTGGTTCGCCTCGTCGGGTATCTGGCCTAGCTCCTGCAGCTGCCGCTTCATCCCGTCCAGGCGGCGGATGAGGCCCATGTACTCGTCCTTCCACGCCGCGTCCAGCTCACTGATGAAGAGGACGTCTTGCTCCTGGAGCAAGGCGCCGTCGCCGCGACGGACGTCCTCGATCTCGCACATGCGGTCGACCCAGCGCTCAAACCGCCTGATGACGCGGGCGTAGCGACCCCCAGGTTCCCCCAGCGTCCACACTCCGTTTATCACGGCGTCCAGCGTCTGGATCCGGTCTTCCAGCCCGCCACCTATGACCCAGCTCCTCAATGCCAATACGTTCTCCCTCTCGATCTCGGCCTTCTCGCGCCCGTCGACCTTGGCCCCGTCTGCAGAAACCTGGGCGAACCTTGCACCAAGCTTCTGTTTCGCGCTGGCACGCCACTCCGTGTCAACGGCAGCCGCGTCCCGATGCAGTAGGTGCAACTGCAGCAGCTCCGCCTGTAGCCTGCTCGTCTCGGCCGAAGCGGCGACGTTGGCGGGCAGCTTGGACGGGGACGGCGGTGCGAGGAAGGTCGACGTCAGGGGCTTTGGGGCGACGGACTTGGCGGGCGAGTAATGCTGCTGCAGGGTTGAGAAGGCAGGCCGGAGCCGGGGCTGGGCCTGCGTGGGGGCGGCGGCGGCAGTGGTGGGCTTTTCGTGGCCGGATACCTTCCGAGACTGCACTGTTCGGGTTGTTGTTGACGATGCGGAGGATGTCGAGCCCCCAGAGGGCGGCCGCAGCACTGGAGTCGCCCTGAGCTTCGATACGGATGAAGTCGAGCCTCCAGAGGACGGCCGCAAGACTGAAGCTCCTCTAAGGTTTGATACCGCTGTCGGCGGCGCGGCCGTAGTCGTGCTCTTAGCACGAGTATGAGCGGCGATTCGTCTCGTTGGCGCGGCAGGTCCATCGGAGGAGGTCGGTCTCACCGCCGGACGCGGTCTGGTGGTAGTGGTCGACGGCGGATAGCGACTGGTTTCCCTCTTGGAAAGCTCCTTGGAAGCCGTCGGCTGCTTGACGGACGACGAGCGAGCAAGGCCGCTTGCGGGCGTCGAGCCGCTCCTCAGCGTCCTCGTCGAAGTTGTGGCGGCGGTGGCGCTCCGAGTCAACGGCTTGACGGGGAGACGACTCGGGGAGCTGTGGCGGGGCTCGGCGTCCTGTCTACCGGCGGTGAGGTCGGCGGAGGTAGTCGTGGTTGAGGCCGCGGGCTTCCGGAGAGACCGGGAGCGCTGGAGAGAAGAGGACATGGCGGCCCTTGTTTGGGGTTTGTTTATGTCGGGTTTCGGCAGGGTGAGCTGACGGGCGGAGATTTGGACATCTGGGGTAAGATCGGGGTTTGGAGCGCTATTCAGTTGCGGTGCAATATAAGCGCCGGAGAATAGCGCGGCTGTCACCTAACCTAGGGATGGGCGGCAGCTAATCAACCCCTGACTTTGGCGGCTGATCCACTCGCCAGAAATGGAGCGATATCAATATCCCATGGGTCTATCTGTACGAATACAAGTTGGTCTAATTTCCATGTGCTTTGAACGTGTGAGCTGTTGCAATAGTCAATTCGATTGCAATGACCTATATCACTACACAGTCGTCATGCTTCACCAATCAACAATGCAAGTCGTGCCTCCAGGGCACCGCAAAAATGCATTGTGCCTAGTAGAACTCGCAAAGGAAAATCGCCATCATCATGAGATCAATCTCAGCGCTGTCTGGCTGTTTACTTCTTTTCCCTCGTATAAGTATAGACTAGCTCTCATTCCCGTTCTCCCCCGGCGAGCCATGTGCGCCGGAGGCTGAAGATTGGTATCGTCAAACTCTCTCCCTAAAGGGTTTCTATGCTTCCCGTACAACCGTTTTATGTCCACTCCTCATATGATACATGCAACCGTAATCCAGTTCTGCAAGCCCGTTCTATGCGCTGACAAAGGAAACAATGAGGTTTGGGTGTAAAATGACAAAAAGAAAAGAAAAGTGTCAAGGACTATGAAATGAGTACCGGAGACACCCTAGCTCCGGTAGCATATTGCGTCAAGTTGCTAACGGTTGGCTTAGGCCTTCGACTAGGTGTCGTAAGTCTCTCTGCTGCCTATCGAGCGCTATGAAGCATGACTCGCAGACCCGCAGGTGGCAGAACGTGCAGGCCCACCGATCTTCGCTGTCCGGCTTCTGACAACTCTGGCACGCAAGCGAATAATTTCTGTTACTTCGTCGGTTCATCGTCCGATGGTCCTGATAACAGTTGTAGTGGGAGTTCTTCAGCGTCGGTGCTTTGAAGACTTCGGCCCCAGAAAGGAAGCCATCGGCTTGTCTAGGGAAGTAGGCCGCCTCGGGATCGGGTTCACGTGTGACCTTCATCTCGGGATATAGGGTTCCGTCTCGACCCTTGTAAAGGAATCCTTGAGACTCAGACGAGACAAGTCGCGGGTCTAGGTCTGCTGCGGGCTGCCGAAACTGCTCCAACGGCCTGGGCGCATTGGATCGTACAGACGAACCCCGTGGGGGAAACCTGGTGGGGACTTCGGCGGAATAGGGTGCGCGGCTGGTCGAAGAATCAATACCATAATTTGGAACCCGAACTTCTTCCATGAACAAAGGTGGTAAGGAGCCTGTCACTGGGGACTCCGTCTTGGGTACGGCTATAACTTGGAGCTTCTGCTCTGCGAGAGGTTTGATCTCATTGTTCGTCTGTAACAGAGCGGTGGGCCCATATGCCTCTTTAGGCGCTTGGAGAGTCTTGCTTTCGTTAAGATATTGGTTGGATGGAGGCAGTGCCTTACGAGTGACGGGCTTGGACTCCACGGGGCTAACATTCAGCGAGAGCACTCGGGTGGACTCGTGAGCAGGCTCGTGTTGTACGGGCACTTGAGGAAGGGACTTGAGGGGCTCCTCGGCCAGTTGCGGAGATACCTCCGTCAGTGGCTCCGGCGAGGAAGCTGGGGATAGAGGGGAGATGAAAGAATCGACAATGGGGGTCTTGACATCTTGCTTCTGGTACTCTGGCGTCGGCGGCCGTTGTGTGCCAGGCCGGCCGGTAGAGTCGCTTGCGGTGTCACTTGAGGATTTGCCTCTGCGATGAAGCGTGTGAAGCTTATCCTTAAGACGGGTAAGCTTGGAGCTGCCGCTACCCATGGTCTGGGTCTCGGTCTCGGCTGCCTGCTCTGGGGCCGGGACGGCGGCGGTAGCCACCTGAGGCTGGTTACTCCGAGGTTGCTGATGCGCCTGGGTTGACACCTTGACGACACCTGGAGGAAGGTATGGTTGGGCCACAGGTTGGATCGCGGGCTGGGTCGCGGGCTGGGTCGCGGGTTGAACCACGGGTTGTTGGGCGGAATGCGTGGCAGCGGTTGAGCCGTGACTGGTGATCAGCTTGAGGTCGGGGAGCTCCAGGCTCCGCTCAGCCTTGGTTGATCGACGACGCCAGAGCTGTGGCTGTGGTGGCGATGACGTGTCGACTACCTGGGCCGAGGTGCGACTGGGGGCAGGCGACTTTGGCAGACCAAATTTGGTGTCTTTGGAAGGGGGAGGTGGTGGTGGGCGATTAGACTCGAAGGGAGGGTTTGGTGCACCATGCTGCTGTTGTTGCGTCTGAGGTAATCGGGTGGTGCTCGGCGTGGTGGAGGAGGGACTAATAAGCGTCTGGGTCTTAGTGCTGGCAGGTGGAGCTTGGTGGCTCGGCGAGGTATTCGCCTCGGATTGACGTGTGCTGTTGGTAGCCGCATCGGATGACCTGATCAACGACTCGCCAGAGCTTCGCGAGTAGGCCGACAGGATACTGTTGATGGATTGCGCGGGCGATTGAGGCTCCAGAGGTGATTGCTGGTGTTGTTGCGGGAGCTGTGGAGGTTGCTTGCCGACGGGGCGGCGCGGGATGGCCATCTTAGGTGGGCCAGACAGAGGAACCACAGAGGTGTTGAGGAGATGCAATGGAGGCAGCGAGGAGGGAAGAAGAGGCTGCGCATTCGCCATGCTAGTTGACCTAGGTGGCGGTGGCACGAAAGGAAGCCTGGGTAGGTTTTTGGCTTGCGAGGTCACCGGGGAAGATTCGTCGTCGTATTCGTCGTAGATGTCGTCGTAGATATCGTTGAAATCAACGCCCGGAACTTCGGGAAGGGCCTTGGACCAGCGCGAAGTGCCGGTTTTAGGTGGCTGGAGAGAGTTGGAGCTCAACATAGCGGGCATGATGGGCACTGACGTGTCGGAAGACGACGAGGAGACCTTCGCCTTAGGTAGATGAGTATGCGAAACACGAACTGCAGCAGGACAGAGGAGGGTGCGCACGCAGAGCGGATATTGATGGCGAACGGGTTTGAGACCTTAATAATAGCGCTGCAATGCGCAATCACAAGGCGCCGCTCTAGGAGGGACGGTGGGCTAGCATCCGACGGCGAGGAGGACAAGGACGAGGACGAAGACAAGGGAGCCTGCGAGGGTAGATGTCGTGAAACCGGGAAAGAAGGGAACAGGGACAGGTGCAAGAAGAGCAAGAAGAGCCAGCAGAGACACGGAGGGGAAATAAGGATGGATGATGTCGCGAGAAATGATTTCGGGATGGGATGGATGGATGGACGGGCTGCGGCCTCTCCAACAGTCCAACCAGACTAATTACAGTATTCGTACTAGTTCCAGGTACCTTCCCTTCCCTGTTGTGCCTTCTTGCCTGCGTCTTCCTTTTGCTGTCTAGTGCTGCAACCGTCGCTGCCTTGATTTCGCTCAGCAGGATTACAGCGCAATGCCGATGGGATCTGAAGTGGAGGGAGGCTTGTAGGCCCTGTAACGCCTTGTCGTGAGCGGGGCTCTGAGGGGCTTGGCGCATTGTCCACTGTGGCTCCCGGTGGTTCCAGCAGCCATCCCGGCCCTCTGCAAGCCAAGGGTTAGGCCACATCGGCTGAAACAAGCCACCAAGTGCATCGAGTTGCAGCCCCAATATGCAGGGCCATGCCAGCTGAACCCCATGCCACACCCTGTAGGAAGGAACCCCACCTTGTTCTGCTGTGGAGTTTGTAGTTGGGTGTGTTTTTCTTCTTCTTTCCTTAATCTCGACGGCATTGATGTTGGGACATTCCTGCAGACTTGGGAATGACAGTTAAGGAACAAGGAGTCGGACTCGTCGAACGCGTCCAGGAACCAGTAAGACCTGAAGTACTTAGACTACGAAGTACCTCGCACACGTTCATGTCCGTCCGTACATGGCCGGGGCGATCATTGTGCCTCCATGTACTGGCTGGGTCCTACGTCAGTGAGTCTGTTCCTTGTCGGGAATATGTAGGTACCTCGGTTCCACATTATCGGTCGCGGCACAACTAAGGCGGTTGCATGCAGCTATTTCTCGTGGCTTTCCCCCCTTGGCTCTAACTTTCATTTCATCTTCGGATCGTGGAATTCTGCATCAAGCGCGAGGGGTGGGCTACGGTTCTCTTTGCTTTGTCTCATATCTTGGGCCGTTCTCGCCCACCCGTCGGTCCCGGACAAGTGCGTCATGGCGAGACACCAGCCACGGTACAAAGTACAACGCAGCACGGCACAGCGTCTAGTGTGAAAATTCTCATGGTGTAGAGGACGTGTCAACGTGTCTTCTCGCAGAGCATGGAAGATCGCTGTGGCATTTTCCCAGAGAAGAGAAGGGTAATCGCATTGAAGTGGCGATCGTCAGCACACCGAAAAGCCCAAACAGCGTCGTCCGCGTCACTGAACTGTCACTTGAAGCCCATTCATCTGCCATGGTACTTACCTAGACCAGGGGCATGGCCTCCATAACCGCCCTGACTCTCCGAGCCACTGAAGCCTCATGCTGGGGCCAATATGATACATCCATCCCGTACAGTAAGTGCAACTGATGAGACCTCTCCACTCCGATCATCCCTTGAACCCCCGTAAACCTTTCATCCCTCATCGCCTCTCCTCCTGTAATGTCTGGCAAAACTGTCAGTGCTAAAGTAGCTAGCTACCTGAGCTACTGTACATATGTACAGCCCAGGCATGAATGCACGTGCCATTGAATGCCCAGTGCTCATCGATCATCACCAACCATGACGAAAGGTCGCCCACAACAGATGACCATTCTCAACGGCCACCTCGAGGCCCAGACCATCGACTCGTCTTCAAATGAACTCACGCGTTGTTGTCTTTATCTTTACCCCGAGCGATGCGTGCCGTGCCGCGCCACAAGGGACGGCGAGACATGCTAAGCAATTACTTACCTAGTTCCAAGTCCGCTCCAGCTCAATACTTCGCACACTCCCGGTCTTGCCCTGACCCAGCTGCAAGGACCACCAACAAACAAGGCGCGTTCCCTGTCCAGAAATGTTTCGGCTTGTTGCTTGGATGAACTATCCCCCATCGATTTGGCTATTCCAGGTAATCACCGGCTGCATGCGCACAAAAAACAGACATGATAATATTGCGTGGTCCTTTGCTGCACCCGCACAATCTACTCGGTGCTGTGACATCCCCTTGATAATTACCGAAGCTCCCGGGCTGCGCATCTCTCCATATCCCCGCCCTTTAACTTCTCTCTCTCCAACCAACTATTTTACGTTATGTTGCAAATCCGATCCTTTGACACAAACTTTGCTCTGTCTTGGTAATCCAGCACCCATCCATTCTTAGGCAGTCCTGCGGCTCTCCGCCCTCACAACAAGGGTTTAGCCGTCTGTGTCACGAGTTAGATACATGCACAATTAGAGCCCTCCTCTTCCGGCATGAATCTTACATGGAAAACATCCAGAACACTAATGCCAATGGATAGGGGAACTGTCTGAACTTGACCCGAGAGCAACACCAATATCTGCTGTCACGCCTCCGGTCTCAAGAATGACACAATCAGTCCCACGAAGTCTTGGTCTTGCCCGAGCCTGGCCCTATCAAAGGTTCGTGCAGCCGCCCTTCCGCCCTTGCAGCCATTGCGGGACGGCCCGGTGCCGCACGCAATCATGTCCGATCGCTGCCCAGAATTTGACGCCGATGGCCAAGATAATACTCTACTTCCCCGAAAATCGTAATCAAATGCTCTCCTTTTCATCCCGAGGTGAAATAAATAATCTACTTCCGCGGGCCCCCGGACTTGGATTCTCCGCTCCGTCGCTGCGTACTCCGGACTGTAAACTTCTTCTTCGCCGGATCAGCCAACCCCGCTTCTCGTCCGCAGCGACAAAATGCCGGCCCCCGGAACTTCCGCTACGGCCTCAGGCCCTCCCACCGAAAATTCTCCCCTATTAGGTGACGGCTCCGGCCGAAATGACGCAGAGAATGGCCGGGTGGATGACAGCGAGCCGGCGCGACCAGCCACGACCATGAAGATGCACCTCCTCTTCCCGGCCGTCGGCCTCGGCGTATAGGCACCAATTATGGATTTCATGAAAGAGCCGTCTTGGGCTAATGAGAATGAAAGGTCTACATGGTTGCCGTCGACCAACTCCTCACCGTTGCCACGTACGCAAAAATCGGCAATGAGCTCAACGCCCTCAACAGCACAAGCTGGATCGCCACAGCGTAGGTCCCGCCTCAAACCCCCCCTCCAAACGAGCATCCCGCGCATTTACACAATCATTCTCCCACAGCTATTTCCTCACCCTGACGAGTTGCCAGCCGCTCTACGGCAAGCTCAGCGACATCTTCGGCCGCAAGCCCTGCCTCCTCTTCGCCTACTCCGTCTTCGCCCTCGGCTGTCTGGGCTGCGGTCTCGCCCGCTCCATGGGCGAGCTGTGTGCCGCGCGGGCCGTGGCCGGCGTCGGTGGCGGCGGCATGAACTCGGTCGTTTCCATCTTGCTCAGCGATCTAGTGCCGCTGCGAGAGCGCGGTGTCTGGCAGGGCTACATCAACATCCTCTGGGCCGCGGGGACGTCGACGGGGGCGCCGTTGGGCGGTCTGTTGGCGGACTCTGTCGGTTGGCGTTGGTGAGTTGCCGGCCCCCTTCTAGCTCTTATCTCTCCCATATCTCTTCTAAGGACGCCGTATATCTAACTCGTCGCCTAATAAAGGTCGTTCCTAGGCCAGGTCCCCATGAGTTTCATTGCCTTCCTAGCCGTCTACTTGGTCCTCGACCTCCCGCCCGTCTCGCACGACCACTGGCTCACCAGAATGCGCCAGATCGACTTCCTCGGCGCCTTAACCCTCATCATAGCCGTCGTTGCTCTGCTCGTCGGCCTCGACTCAGGCTCCAACCTCGGTTGGTCCCACGTAATCACTTTGGTTGCCCTCTCTCTAGCTCCGGTTCTCTTCGCCCTCTTTATCTTCGTTGAGATCAAAGTAGCCTCGAACCCTTTCGCCCCCGGCCACATCATCTTCGACCGTAGCTTGTTCGCCTGCTACCTCGCTAACTTCTTCGGCGTGGCTGGGCAGCTGGCCATTCTCTTCTTCATGCCCCTGTTCTTCCAGGCCGTCCAAGGTAACAGTGCCACTCAAAGCGGTGTGCTGCTGGTGCCAGGTATGATCACTGGTGTGATTGCTTCCCTCTTTGGCGGGTGGATCATAAAGCGCACTGGGCGGTTCTACTGGGCGACCGTCTCGGGCTATGGGTTGCTGCTCTTTGCACTCTTACCTCTAAGCCTATCGGTAGTGTTTAGGTCTACCGCTGGTGAGGTACTGGGGCTCGTGATAACATCGCTCGGGGCTGGATGTGGTAAGACCCCCAGACAATTGCAGCAAGGTTTCAAGTGGCTGACTGAATCTGAAGGCATCACGACTACTCTTGTTGGCCTCCTCGCCAACGCCGCCGTCGAGGACACGGCGGTGGTCGTCGCCTGCTCGTATCTCTTCCGCTCCCTGGGTTCCAGCATCGGTATCAGCACGGGCTCGGCAGTTCTCCAGCAGGTCCTCCGAGCGCAGCTGGTCGCGCGACTACCTAACGGTAATGAGGCTCACGAGATTGAAGACAAGGTGCGACAGAGTCTAGACTATATTAAGGAGCTATCTCCGCACATCGCCGACCAAGTAAGGTCAAGCTATCAGGTGGCTACACTCGGTGTGTTTGCACTACTCCTGGTTTACTTGACCACTTCATTTCTCGTCACCTTCTGGATTAAGGAAAGGCCACTGAAGAGATAGACGTTGAGTGTGTATAGTAAATTTCCATATATCTGCATGATAGGGCCGGGGGGGTTTATCAGAAGGCATTATCTTATAGTTTCGCCCCCATGAAAGAGCCAAACCATCAATAGACAAAAACACTTGAGGTGCGTTTTCCATGCTCATGTCAGACATCAGTCACAAACAGATGACTTTGAATGAAGTGCAATTGGAAAGGGAAGTTGGTCTACGTATGTAAATGAAAAAAAGGCATTACCTAAAAGTAGTAAAATGTAGGCTAGATCGAATACAACGCAAAGTATAGTATCACTAACAGTGTATAGGGTCCTCTCAGCCGCTTCTAAAACTACGATACATACAGGCATAGTACTTTCCGACTAAGATTCTGAACTTGTTTGAATAGGTAGAAGGCCGTATTCCAACTCATACATAACTCTCACTCTGTCTCCTTCGACTTGCGAATTGGCTCCATTCCGAATATCTCATCTGAACTGGGAGGATTTCGATTGTCAGTATTTGACGTCACCTCGCCAAACAAGAAGGCATTTCTGTCGCGACTGGCGGTGTTGGAAATCCGTTTTTTGTGCTGGACCGGGGGCGACTTTTTAGTAGCTGCTGGTGGTTGCGGCGGTCCTGGCTCGTCTGGCTCAAGCATCCAGGAGAAGGATGATTGTGCCAAGGTGGACCGTGTAGGGACGGGCCCTGAAGGTCGTAACTCAGCTGCATGCTTGACTACCAGCGAATCATTTAGCGCGTTATCTCCAGATGTGCCCATGAGATCGGGATTTATGTGAGGCAGAGAGCCGTCCTTCGTCAGTGAGGGATCCTCAATGATCCTGAGAGCGCCGATGTCGACGTCTGCTGTCGTTGACACTGAGTCTGGTTGAATCATGATGCTTGTTCGGTCAGGAACTCCGCTGTCTACTACGACAGGGATTTGACCACTCTCCTCAGGCGGCGGGGAGTCAAGCATCGGCACATCCATCGACGAGTCTTCCAAGTAGATCCTGACGAACTGAATCTTGGCAGCCGCGATCTCGATAAGCTCGAGGCTCTTAGCCTTGTCGTCTAGATTGGACACAGATAGTGCTTTGAGGTTGTTGACTGTGTCATCAAGCATAGCTGCCAGCTGTCGGTTGCGCCTCTCCAATGCGAGAAGGCCCCTCGCGGCGCCTTCTTCATGCAATACTTGTCGGGGAGACAAGGCCGTATTTCGAGCTTCGTTAATATTACGTTTGATTTCACCCATAGCGTCCCTTACTGCTTGGTTGATTCCGAGTTTCTCTCCCCTTTCTAGAACTCCTTTTGCTCCCTTGGCGGCTCCCTGGAACAGGGCCTCCATACCACCTTGCTGTTGCATGAACCTGGTCGGTGAGGCCAGCGGTGATCTTGCACCGAACCCTCGTTGACGGAGTGAGCTAAAACCCCGGAAACTTGGTGTTGAAGATCGTAGGGCGTCGGTCGGTGTTGATACTGTTGGTATCTTGCCGGTGTACTTCATTATGAGAGAAGCTCCACCAGAAGGGGTGAGATGATCTCTCAGATACAGGGCATCATCCAAAAATGTATGAGGCCCGTGTGGCTGGGATGGGGGGGGATATTTCAGGAGCAATTGCAAACAAACCGAGTAGTCTGCTTCTAGTACTACAAGGTTCTGTTAGAGGACGGATGAGACGAGGATAGGGTGGTCACTTACATTCCCACCGAATGCGAATCAGCATAGCGACACAGACAAGATCTATCAGTTCCAGAGACGGATCTACGGCAAATATTGTATCCCAAAGAACCAAGAATTGCTCAAATGGAAACTCCCTACTAAAAAGCAGCCGGACCCATCGGCTAAGGTTTCAGTTAGTATCTTATCGCACGATATGCCGCTTAGATACTTACATGAGGAAGATTTGCGGCAGGATTTCTATGTTGGTGAGGTGGGTGGCCAGCTCGGGGTCAACTTTTTGGAGGCAAACTTCATGGATAAACTTGCTTCTCTCGACTATCGCTGAACTCTGGTCCGGTATTCTTGGACCTGCCACAAGATGGATGGAGTCGGCAGGTGATTCCTTGATCTCGTAAAATGACTGGGCATGCTCCATGAGCCTGGAAAACAGGATGAATGCATCATGCTCAATGAAGGTCGCATCGAGGGTCTTCAAGAAGACGTCGTCCAAAGTGATGACTGGCGAGACGGTGGCAATATCAAGCGCGTCTTCTTGGATGGCATAAACCATGGGGGCCAAGAGCTCATGCATGCCCTGTCGATAGCCGCCCCTCTCTGGGTTGATCTTGCAATACATGAAGAGAATATCTAGGATCATGGCCTGAGTGTGCTGCTCGTGGTAAGATACCTCGTCGGGGAGCCTTTGAACATCCTGCTTGATCTCGGCGCGGATGATTTCATCTTGACGAACAGTGTTCCATGGTGACTCCAGGTGTGTCAGCAGGGGTTTTCGAAATTGAGACGAATAGCGGCGAGACTCACTTCGGGGTCATCCGCCAGCGGGTCGATAGTGAGCTCAGCGAGGGCCTCTGGGTGTTGGATGAACTTGAGAAAGTGTTTACGCCTCTCCGCGTAGAGTTGTCTCTCCTCATCTAAGACTTGAGACCAGCTCATGCCGGCAGCAGGGCTTGAAAGCAGGAACATCTAAGTAGTGCCCTAGGTTAACTCGAAGCCCCGAATTGCCCAACCTCTCGTCTGAACTCGGTAGCGACTCACTTTCCAGCACAAGGAGCGAGAACCGGATACACAGGGGCTCGAAGGTCCATTGTACCTAACGGCACGCTGCAGATCGGGGAGATGGGCGCCATGAGCCTGAGTTTCGCGCCACCGTGACCTATCCAAAGGGGCATTATCAGTGGCTGATGTCGTCATGGCGAGAGATCGCATGGTGAAGGCATCATACAGTAGCTCTTGAAGGGGTCTCATGGTAGTCTTGCGTAGAGTGTCGTGGCAACGGGACAAGACCCGAGCTGTGGGTTGTCGGGTCTCAGCTCTCACCAAGCGGCAGATGAGGTCAGAGGTGAGGCGTAAATCCAATTCGATGTCGACGGGCGGGATGCGGGATGCCACCATGGATACGGAAGTTCGGCCAACGGCTCCACTACAGTCCACCTCAGAGTGGGCGGGTGAGTTTGGGCCCCCGCCCTCAGCGCTCGAACGGCCCGTGACTCTCTCTAGTTAGGGGTGCTGGGGGCGTCGAGCACACTGAGGCCTCCACATTTCAGGGGGCGGGCCTAAGAAGAAGTACTTAACCACGCCATCAGAGTGCCCGCCCGAGGTGCCATACTGGTTGGTGAACGGACAGTCGGTAAAAGTACCATACCTACTTAGGTAGCCTCGTGGCAAAGAGTCAGCCGCATCTGCAACCCCATCCTCATCCTCATCTTAACCTCGATTCGCAACTCCATTCTCATCCTCCCACTCAGTCCAAACCCCCGATCTTTCAGGCCTCGTAACCCCCGAGGCCGGAAGCATGCATCGCTCCGTGCTTCACCATGTCCGCGGATCTGTTTGCCGAGTTCAATGACCTCTCGGATAACCCACCACGCCCACCACCAACAACCCAGCCGCCTCCGCGCCGGGCCGCTCCCCAGAAGGATCCCTTCGACTTCTTCAACGCCGCCGGCCATGCCTCTACCGCTACCGCGCGGACAGCACAGCCGACGCAGTCGCGGTCCGCGTTCCAGTCCCAGCCTGTGAGCACAAGCTTGTGGGGAAATGTGTCGGCTTCCGTAGCTCCCGCGGCCTCGTCGAAGCCCCCAGTGGTGGCCGATGACGATGATGGCTGGGGTGACTTCGAAGTAGCTCAACCTACAGCTGCCGCTCCCGCTCCCGCTCCCGCACGGCCTTTGGCTGTGGCTGCTGCTGCGAACACCTCATCGTCAAGAGCGTGGCATAGTCCGGCTCAAGCTGCAGCTCCAGCTCCCAGCATCTCGCCGTCTATCGCATGGCACAGTCCAGCTCAGTCTGCATTTCCAGTGCCGAGTGTCTCCCCCCAAATAGCATATCAGGGCTCGGTCCAGTCTACAGCTCCAGCTCTAGCCATATCACCGGCAATAGCATGGCAAAGCCCAGCTCAACCCACAGCCCCAGCACCGAGTAGCTCGCCATCGGTTGCATGGCAGAGTCCAGCCCCAGCTCCCCCAGCTCCCCAGGTGACTACTGCTCAAGAACCACCTGTAAGGACTCGAATCGTGCGCGCTTCCACCCTCGACCTTATGTCCAACAGTCTCGTCGATACTAGCGGGGTGCCTCAGCAGCCTACCGCTACATCTTGGGGAAAACCGGAACAGCATTTCAACCACCAGTTTGATCAGCAACCAGTCCGTGAGACAAAATCACAGTCACACATGAAACCGAAACTCAAGGTGGGGCCGGTCGATCCAAATGTGCTCTTTGATGCCGAGGACTTCGAACTACAGGTCCCCGAGGACGATGAAGACGATGAGGACGATGACGATGAATTCGGTGACTTCGAGACTGTGTCACCTGCTCCTCCACCTCCACTAGAGCCAGTTCTCCCGAAGCCAGCTCCCGCGATGGCATCTCCACCTCCTCCCTCCATGGATCTCCTCTTTCTGGATGACCCAGCCCCGCCTCTGCCGCAACCATCCAAGGCGAAATCGCCACCCAGTCAGCTCCTCGGGACTCTCGCCTTTGGTTCCACGGCTGTGAACTACCCACAGGCCCCTAAGTCTCCATCCTTCCAGGACCGCAACCCCTTTCCCGAGTTGGCCATCAAGACACCTACAGGCCCCGCCCCGAAAGATGAAGGGCCTAAGTCCGCCTCGCCCATCACGGCATGGCCAACCTTGGAGAGCGCGGTGAAGATAAAAGCTGAAAAGTACAAGGACGAGGATGAGGGGTGGGGAGCTTGGGATGACTTCCCAGCCAACGACAGCAAGAAGACGGATGTTGACTCAATGAAGCCTCCAGAGAGCTGGGACTGGGATGCCGTAGACAACGTCAAGCCCTCAAAGTCCACGAAGCCACCACAGCCATCAATCCTCGAAACCAATGATAACACCCCACCGCCAACCAACGTCCCGCCTCCGTCTGTTATTCTTTCGGTGTTCCCGGAACTCCTGAATGCGGGTGACGCCCTGTTCAAGCCCATGTCGGGCCAGAATGCTTCGATTAAGCAACGAATTATTTCAGAACCCAAAGCAGTTGACTTCCTCGAAGCCTACATCCTTCTAGCAATGACGGCGGCGCGTGTCATCGCAGGCCGCAAGCAACGCTGGCATCGCGACAAAATCCTCGCCAAGAGCATGTCGATTTCCGCGGCCGGCAGCAAAGGTATGAAGCTCGCGGGCGTTGACAAGACGCAGTCGGCGCGCGAGGACCGTGAGGCCGCCGACGTTGCAGCCGTGTGGCGGGGCCAGGTCGGCCGGCTGCGGTCAGCCGTGGCGGCGGCCAAGGGCACCGGCAAGGCACCGACGCTCCGGGTCCCCGAAATTAGCGAGACGATGCATGTCCAAACGGCAAGGTCGGTGCCGACGGCCCCCAAGGCGTGCATCATCTGTGGGCTAAAAAGAGAGGAACGGGTGACAAAGGTGGACTACGATGTTGAGGACAGCTTCGGGGAGTGGTGGGCGGATCACTGGGGTCACAAAGCATGCAAGAACTTCTGGATACAACATGAACAGATGCTACGGCAGCGATGATGAGTGATGATTGATGAGTATGAGATCTTCTTGATGCTTTTCAGTGCCATCTAGTCGAGGGATCTCTCTACCTTAATCAAGTTGGGAATATGCGGCCGCAAGCTACTTGTGAACCTATTAGGATTATCCTAAACTGGGATATTCCCAAGCCACATAACTCTAGTACGTCTTCTTATATGGTACTATTGTTTTCTCATCAGCTCTATTTCTCAACCAAGTGGCGGGGGCGAATTTTCCACTGCACACGAAGGAGGAGCATCGACGACCACTTAGCCAGTGATTCAAAGAGATTACAATAGCCCAACCATGAGTACAGTACTAGATATGCTAAGGCACGGTACAAGAGATACATCGCATTTCCGCAATATCTCTACCGTACGTATCAGCAGGCATGGGGGCAGCTCGCCGTCCGAACAAATCGTGATGCGTTGAGGTGCATGGCCAAGGGATGGCTACAGCATGCACGCAGCATTACCCCACCGTGGGAAGTCCTGGTGTGGCCAATCTGCAGAGGCCATGGGCTAGATTTAGTGACAGTGATTTGAAGGCCGGTCTTGAGGTCGCAGCCAACCTGCAGAAACCGACAGCCGACAGGAGCAGGGGAGAAGCAAGTAGAAGAAGGTGCTCGTAATGGCGTGTAATTCCGTAGACGTAGGGTACGGTCGCACGGCATGAGAGTCATCGACTGATGGGAAGCATGTCAGAAGACTGCGATTCGCAGTGAGGGAAAGAGAGAGAGATGTCTCTGAAAATCTAAACGCCTTTTAGCATGTCCTATCTCGGGCAAGCCCCATCTGATGAGCTTCCGGGGTCCGGCAATGCTGTCGCGGGGATAGTCGCCATAGGAGACTGGCTCGGAGTAAATCAAGTCCCAATTGTGCGAGCTGACCCGATTAGGGAAGATGCAAATACAACGAGGCTAGGATGCGATGCCTACGAAGCACTTTGTAGACGCAATCACTTGTCGAGAACACCTACTAGTAGCTCCTGTGCCGATAGAGTCGTCGTAGTACTATGTAGGCTGGTGGGGCTATCGAGCCTGAAGCATAACTTAGTCCTCTATTGGACTCTGCGATGCCGCCCTTGCGGGGAGCTCCGTGTCTCACAATCAAGGCCGAGATGATGCAGTGAGCCAAAGAACAAAGGTCATTCACCTTGCTGGAGGCTGGTACCAACGCCTCTTCAAACGAATGTCGATCGGCTTGGGGCTCTGACCTCCCGGAGCTCCCATCCCCCACCATGTAGAAAACCACCCGACTCACTAGCTTCCAGTTGCGGGTGGGGATGGCAATCCGTCACATCCATTCTGAACCTGTTGGCCAACATTGGGCTAGTCCTGATTGATGGGAAGTTGACAGCTTTCAAGCGCCATCAGACCCCCGACGTTTTCGCTCATGTCTGTCGGTAGAGGGTGTGATTGAGGGACCAAGTACCGAGTACGGCGGACAACGTATAACCGTATAGCATATAACGTACGACTAAGACGACCTGCGAAGGGGAAGCACAGTACTCCCCTGACGCCTCTGCGCGGGGGCTTGTGTGTGGGACGAAGTAATTTGCTTGCCTTGCTTGGCTCTCAGGCTCATTTGAGGTAACCGGAACACACTGAGGGTCGGCAAGGCCGGGAACCATGGAACCATGATAGAGATGGGGAGTAGACAGACTCTTCCTTCTGCTGGTGTTTGGGTTGATGTTTTGGCTGGTCTGTATGTTCCCCTGCTGGTCTCATGAGACGACTCGAATCGGCGTCTCGCATCTCAGTTTTGCGGTGCTCTACGTTGTTTGAAGCATTTGGGTGAGCGAGAATGCGATAGCCAAGACGACGACCGAGGAGATTGCCTCATCTGGGGTAGCAGTTGGATAATTGGGTGTCACAGCTTCAAGAGGTACCTTAACTGAAGGCAGATAGGATACAAGTTTGCAAGGTGGTGGGTACTTAGCGTATTGGAAGGTACCACCGGAAAATGGTGTGCCGGACTTGAAGTTAGCAAGCTACTACCTTGTTAGCAGGAAGACAAACATGCAGATTGGTAAGTGCCGTTCGTTTTCTGCCCCTTACCATCTTTTTGCAGCTCCCACAATGGCGTGAGGCATGCAACTGACTGAAAGTCAGTGCAGATTGGTACTTCGTACTTGCTGTCTGTGACTGGCGCGTACCTGTTGTACCTGTAGCATGCCCGGCCAGGTAAAGTACCTAGCTTCCCCGCCTTCCATTGTTGTCTATCGAGTTATGGTAAGCTCTTTCTGCTCTCAGAGACCTACCGTCCGTATCGCACGCTCTCTGAATTACCGTATGATGAACGCTACTTCTGTCAAAACAAAACAAAGAAGTATGAAAAGCAACAGCAGAGCCCCATCTACATACCTACCTTAGGTAACCATATCACCTCGCCCTATCTGAGAGTTCTAGCCTTCTTTCCAAGTTGCCAAGTTGGCGTGAGTGTAGGCACTTGCTAGTACTTGGGAGGCGTGTGCTATAGGTGTGTGCCTGCCATGTCGGCAAGTGGGATGAATGGAAATGCAGCTCGCCCTGCAGCCCATGGCGGTGGTGGCAGGTGAGAAGGTACCCACTACCTTGACCATTGCCCCGAAGACGGCGACTGCACAAGTGCAGGTACCTCTGACCAAGGCACTGCAGTGGTGGCAGGTCTGATCTTTGGTCACTTCCGTTTTCGCTGAACTCTTAAGTAAGTAGAGCTGTGAGGTACAAGGATGTACCTGGGTACTTACCTTAGCATCTCTCTTTCTCTCAGACTCTCATGTCTCCTCCGCGCCGTCCCCTCCATGCTCACTGGGTCTGTGTCTCTCCTCATCTGCGACTAGTTCTGGCGCTGGCCCATTCTTCCAATTCTCCTTCACTCACCTCACCTTACCTCACCACCTCTTCTTCTTTCTCTCTCCAACCTCCAGCCTCCAACCTTCAACCTCCATCCTCTCCGTCCTCCAAAACCTCATCCACCGCGCCCTCCTCCCGTCTTCCTCCCTTCTCTCTCCTCCCTCCTCATTCCCTTCTCCCACTCACCGAACCTCTCGTCGACTCGCCTCTCGCCTCTCTCCCACACAGTGTCCCGCCGCCTTTCCTCGTCATCAGCGCTCGCCAGTCTTCGACCCCGCCATATCCCGCCTCGCAAACACGACCGCAGGAAAAAAAAGCACTGCACCGCACCCTATCCATTCCCGACCCCGCCATCTTCCAACGTCCTCGCCTCTCCCAGCGTCGACGACCAGGTCAGTAGCCCGCCCTGCTCAATTTTTCCCTCACCAGTTGCGCATTGTCGCTGCTGTGCCCTCGTGTGTTTGCGCGCCCTTGGACTTCGCGCTCCAGTTTTGCGCAACCCACGAGTGTCGCCGCCTGAAGCATGCGTGCGCGCGTGCCGCCGCAGTAAGTTCTTTTTATCGCATCGAAAGGCCTAACACTCTTCCAGCTTCTTCTTAGGCAAAATCCTCTTGCCCAGCAATATTCTTGTCTCCACCTCTCTCAACTTCCACAAACAGCTTCACCCCGCACCTTCCGACCTCGCACCAATCTGCAAACATGTCGGTCCCTCAGGATATCCCCTCCAATGGCAGCGACCTTCTCGACCCTATGGACCAGCTCCGCATGGAAGACCGTCTCGGACCTGATGGCGAACCCGCCCCTAAGACGGACGAGGAGTACGCCCAGGCTCAACTGACCCTCCGCGCCATCGTATCTTCCAAGGAAGCCGGTGTCATCATTGGCAAGGGCGGCAAGAACGTCGCTGACCTCAGGGATGAGACCGGTGTCAAGGCTGGCGTTAGCAAGGTGGTACAAGGTGTCCACGATCGTGTACTGACCATCACCGGTGGCTGCGATGCCATTTCCCGCGCCTACGCTATCGTCGCCCGCGCTCTCCTCGAGGGCGCCCCTTCCATGGGTATGGGAGGCGTTGTCCAGAGCAACGGTACTCATCGTACGTCTAAATCCGGAACATCCCTCAACGTTCCACTCCTCCCGGTTCCGCTAACCATCCCTTTGTAGCCATTAAACTACTCATCTCGCATAATCAGATGGGTACCATCATCGGAAGGCAAGGCCTGAAGATCAAGCACATCCAGGATGCCTCAGGCGTTCGTATGGTTGCTCAGAAGGAGATGCTGCCTCAATCTACCGAAAGGATAGTCGAGGTTCAGGGCACTCCCGAGGGTATTCAGCGAGCCATCTGGGAAATCTGCAAGTGTTTGGTTGATGACTGGCAGCGTGGCACCGGAACTGTTCTCTACAACCCCGTTGTTCGCACCCAGTCCGCCACCACCGGAAACACTAGTGCCACCACCGGCGGTGCGGGATACAACGCAGGCTCAGGGGGCGGCAGGAGTGAGTTCGGTAGCCCTCGCGTGATGCGAACGGGCAATGGCGCCGACTTCAGCAACAATGGAAACACACGGCCCTACAATAGGCGTTCTGATTCCGACGCAGCCATCCGAGGCCCCCCCACACACGACGAGAACGGCGAGGAGATCCAGACGCAAAACATCAGCATCCCGGCGGACATGGTGGGCTGCATCATCGGACGTGCTGGCAGCAAAATTAGCGAGATCCGCAAGACTTCAGGCGCACGCATCTCCATTGCCAAGGCAAGTCACGCCTACTCGAGGCATCACCACAAACTAACAAAAGTCACCATTTAGGCACCTCACGACGAGACTGGCGAGCGCATGTTCACTATCATGGGCACCGCCAAAGCCAACGAGTCGGCGCTGTTCCTCCTGTACGAGAACCTGGAGGCTGAAAAGATGCGCCGAAGCCAGATCCAGGAGACCGAGTAGGCATGTTTGTTTACTTGCCTAAAGGCCTTTGTCTCTCTGGGGACGATACCAGAGACGCAATAACGAGCAAACAACCCCCCTTTCCCCCTCCGCCAAACTGCATTAACTCAAAGTCGTTCTCTTCCTTGTGTGTTCTTCTCATTCCTATCGCAACAACCCCGCTGGCGCGAGCCGTGAACGGCCCAGACATGCGGTCCTCACATACCTCACTGCCCTGCTTCTTCACATCGACTCATCAACCCGCCCAAATTTGACCGACTCCCCCCTTTTGGTGGCGGTGCGGCTTGTTGCTATCCTAGCTCTCTGCCATACCGCCTATATCAAAACTCTTCCGACCAAACTCTCGCGGCACCCTCCTTCTCATGACAGAGTTACAGTTTCATGACTCCGCGACATGAGACAGTACTCTCTCTAACGACTGATGGCTCCATTTCGGAATTGACCGAGATGGCTGGGGCTTAATGACCAAAAATACCAAAAGAGCCGGTAGTGCTCGGGACGGCGCGTTCTCTTCAGGGGCCGAGAAGGGCACATTGCGGTCTTCTGCCTTGAATCTCTACTCAACCCTAGCGACACGTTCCCCTCACATCTCCCTCGCGCAACCGATTCTCGTTCACAGAATCGGAATCCGACACCATCACGCGACCGGCGCCCACCGACATTACCGCTCACATAATCCCGATCACTTATCGATCTTACATACCCCATCCCCCTTATTCCCAACGCTCACCTCACCCTCAAAGCTTGTTCCTTACCTCTTTACGCCCATGCTCCTGCAATATCATATCCAGATTTCGGGATAGGATGTCTAGCTGGGAGTGTATCTAGTTTAGAGCGAAGAGCCATAAAATAAAAACTATCTGGGCATATTTCAGTTCATGTGACTATGTGACATGAATATATTAGAGACCAACCAGGCTGTGTACTTGGTGCCAGCCCAAATGGCCACGTGTGCGCCACAGTGGGACCATTGGATACTGTGGCGTGTTCGGGGGGACCCTTCCGATTGGGACCCTTGCGGCTAGCCCTTGTCCATATATATCTTCCGTGTCTTGTTCAGGCCCCTCGGTGGTTAAAGCCAACTGTCAAGTTTCATGATGGTAATTCAACGAACGTAAACGAAACGTGTTTGGTGCTGTCTTCTTTCCTTGACTTCCTTTCTTGTCACTCGCTCCACCGCGCTTGTTGAATTTCAACACCTGAATATCGATTTCCTAGTTCATTCCGTTTCCACTATCAAGAGATACCCTGCCTGGTATCAGCCACCATGGCTCGAACAAAGCAGCGGGCAGTGAAGCGCGAGGCGTCGTCCGAGTTCTTCAACAAAACTACAGCGACGTGGGAGGGTTCCAATGGTCGCGATAAGGAGTCCAATGGCCACGTGGTGACGATCAAAGTCGATGCCGTGCCTGAGAAGGCGGATGCAGGCGTCGTACAGCTCGTTATCGCTGTCGCTGGCATCTACGCTTCGTTGTAAGTTTGCGATACTCCCCCTCCCCCCCTTCGCCATGTAATGGGTTGCGATTCCGGATGCTAACGAGCGACCCGCCTACAGCCTGACGTGGGCGTACCTACAGGAGAAGCTCACGACGACACCGTACGGACCGGCCGACGCACCCGAAGTGTGGCACTTCCCCGTCTTCCTCAACACGATCCAATCCGTCTTCGCCGCGGCGGTGGGTGCTGTATACCTCGTCGCGTCGACTCCTGCCGGCGCCAGCGTCGCACCCATCATCCCCTCGCGGCGCATCCTCGCGCCCCTCGCCCTCGTCGCCATCACTAGCAGCCTGGCCAGCCCCTTCGGCTATGCCAGCCTCGCCCACCTCGACTACATCACCTTCCTGCTCGCCAAGAGCTGCAAGCTGCTACCCGTCATGTTCCTGCACATCACTCTCTTCCGCCGCCGCTACCCGCTCTACAAGTACCTCGTCGTCGCCGCCGTCACCCTCGGCGTCGCCGTCTTCACCCTGCACTCGGGCAAGAAGAGCAAGAAGTCGGCCCGCGCCGACGATGCCAGCACCGCCTGGGGACTGCTCCTGCTGGGCATCAATCTGCTCTTCGACGGCCTGACCAATAGCACCCAGGACTACATCTTCCAGTCGTTCCGCCCCTACTCGGGGCCCCAGATGATGTGCGCCAACAACATGATGAGCACCCTCGCCACAGGCGCATACCTCCTCGTGAGTCCCTGGCTCGTCGCCACCGGTCTCGGCGACTGGCTAGGCATGGACGTCGCTGGCAATGCCGGAGAGTTGAAGGCCGCTCTAGACTTTATGAGCCGGTACCCAGCGGTATGGAAGGATGTCCTGGGCTTCGCGGCGTGCGGCGCCGTGGGACAGGTCTTCATCTGTAAGTCGTTATGTTTTCCATCGTCCACGTATGCCCCCTCCGTCTTCCAATCTAACATGGACCGCGCTAGTCTATACTCTCTCTACCTTTTCCTCGGTGCTCCTTGTCACCGTCACTGTCACCCGCAAGATGTTCACCATGATCCTGTCTGTTCTTGCATTCGGTCACCGCCTCACCCAGATGCAGTGGCTCGGCGTTGCCCTCGTTTTTGGCGGTATCGGCGTCGAGGCTGGCATCGCACGCCAGGAGAAGATGGCTAAGGAAGCTTCCAAGAAGGCGCCTCATGGCGAAAAGAAGGATCTATAGGCGAGCGCAAGGGATGGAATTAAAGGGTTACTGTTAGAGATGTAGGTGGACAGAGACTATATATCTACTAAGTTAAATAAGGCGTTGTTGGGTTTAAATCTGAATTGTTTTTTATTTCGACGATGGAACACAGGGCCAACTTAAAATGGAACGAACTTAGCCATTGGGATTGCACAAGTCTTTGTGTGAAAACGAACAAGGTTTCGATTTGATTTCATGTGGTGTGACCTTGATATCACTTCTTCAAACCCGTAACCTTGACCCTGGGTAAACGAATCCTTTCGCCTTCAAACTCCCTGCTAAGCCAAGATAGCAGTTGTCCTTCCTGTTTGACATTGTATTTCCTTGCCTGCCCCTACTGGCCCCTATCCTTCCTCGTCGTCTGAATCAAAAGCTGGCAACTCCCCGAGCTGCCCATACGCCCCTCCGTTTTGTAGTCCAAGCGCGACACGAACCAAACAAGACAGCTAGGAAAAGAAAAGTGAAAGACAGGCCATCGTCTAAATTACACTAGGTGGGCCAATAGGCCGGTGACCTCATGTCTGGACCGTTGGACGCCGCGAGCTGTGCTTTGCTGAGAAGAAACGATAGTAGACGGACTATGCCGAGTATAAACGATTGGGTGTATGTTGGTGACAAAGGAACTGTGGTAGAAAACGTATCATCGTACGTCAATGTTTCGAGATCGTCCAGATTTAACTGGCCGCCGCTAGATCTTGCCTGCAGTAGGAGCGACCTGAAAATGCCGTGCAACATATGTCGTCGAAAACCCATAGATTATGAGACGAATAAAGGTGCGGACGTTAAGACGGTGAAAGGGGAGAACCAATATTGAGGTCTCCCCCAGACAAACGGAGGCCGCGTCTATAAAACGGCCAACGTTTTGTCTCCAGTTCCCCACATTATATCAAGTCGTCGATCGAACGCACAATCGGCGCCTCTCCCATTGTAGGTGGGCTTCGAGGGTCTGACACAACCTGAGGTCCGCCAAATGACGAGAACGGGTCTCGCGGAAACATACCGGCCCGGGGTGAGAAGAGGCCGCCTTCACCCGGTGTAGGAGGGCACTCGACAAATCGCATGCCGGGAACGTCCGGGTATGCGTGAAGTGGATTTTTGGTCATCGTTTCAACACGTGGAGACATGAGAGCCTCGTCATCTTCAGGATAGGATGGATATCCACCTGGTATGGAAATGGTCCTTTTCACGGGTTCGTCATCAAATAATATCGACTTGCCCACCGGCTGGTCGCTAAATCGGGGATATGATAGTGTCTGGAATCCAAAGGTCTCGGGTGACGAGAATCCAGGGGATGGAGGAGGCTTAGACCACGTATTCAAGGCTGGGGCAGGAGCCAAGGTTGAAGCTGGAGTAAGAGTTGGAGCCGGAACCAGGTATGGAGCTGGAGCCAAGCATGAAGCCGGAGCTAGGTTTCGAGGACGCTTTCCTTGGCCCGACTTTGGTCTCACAGGCAGATCAGCCAATCTGAAAGGAGCCAAGTGCTCCTCAGTTTTCTGCTCGGCTTCCTCCGACCACGTGTAAGACATAGGTGCTGAGGCTGGGCCCAGTGAGCTTGATTCAGTACCCGGTGTCGAATTGCCTCGAAGTCGGTTGAGGTTTTGACTAGGGCTGCCGTCCTTGGCCTGGCCATCCTTTTCTGGTAGAGGTGCAGTTTTCGGCTCTTTGTGGTTCAAATCGATGCCACCAGCAGAGAGTGTCAGACGGTGCTTCGTTGGGCTGCGCCCAGTGCGAGGTCGGTATGATGATGAGGTTGATCGCTTCTGTGAGACCTGCTTCTGGAAATCCTGCAGTGAGTACATGAGCTTCATGTTGGGGCTAATCCATTTGCTCCTGGCCTGCGCAGCATGATACGCATCGTTAACTGTCAAAGTCGGGTTTTGATATAGGCCGTAGGCGATGATGAGACTGGCAGACCGGCTAGCGCCTTGTTGACAGTGGATGAGCACCTTCTTGCCCTCTTTGGTCCGGTTCTCAATAGTCTCGCACAGGTTCAGTAGATCGGGTGCGATGTCTGTGTTGTGGTCCCAGGGAATGTGGATATATTCCGGGTCGTTGAAAGAGACTGCCTTTGGTGTCGTGGGTGTCTCTACAGAAAATTCTTCACTGAGAGGGAACTCGAAGGCAGTTGCGAAACTAGCGGTAGACATGCCGGTATCGGGAACTGGGCTTTCATCCTCAGGGGTAGGCTGTCGAAACTGGCTGAATCCTGACCGGCGTTCTTGGGCAGCCTTGCGAAGTTCGAACGGGTTGTTAACCTCGCGAGCAACATTGATTACAACATCGAAGCGAGAAGCCTCCTCCGCGGTGGGTTCCAGATACAGGAAAATGTTGTCGCCGTAGATGGCAATCGGTCCATCGGGATAGCCTGGGGTCTTCATATCCTCATTATTCTCGTTCTCCTGGAACGGTTCCAACTCTGATCGATTAGCCATTTGAGGCTTGATGGGCGACTCTTCCTCCGTAATCGCAGTATCAAATGACAGTTTCATGCTAGACTTCATTGGACGAAGAACCTCCGACAGACCCGATTCATTGCGTTTTAAGACCTTGGGGAAAGTCATGCCACCTGATGGGCCGAAGGTCGACGACTGGAGGCCGGTCAACATATGAGGTGACGAGGTAGAATGCTTGAGGGCCCGGCGCTGCAACATCGGGGGCATGGCTGGCGAAGAGGGAACCTCGAGGGTGGTCCTAGCGATGAAGTCGGAGGTGTTCGTTTTCAAGCTTAGCTGACTCGGCTTTCGCTTCATGGCGGGAATCATGGGCTTGATGAAAACTGGGGAAGCAGGTTCCGATACCAAGGAAAGAGTCGTCGTTGTCGAAGCTGGGAATGGGGGCTGGATCGAGAGACCCTTCATGTTCCGCCCTCGGCGCGGCGAGGGAGAGGTCATTGGCCGCTGCAGGCGAGGAGGTTCTGCCACACTGAGGTTGTTCGACATGTTGGTGGTGGTATTAGAGAAGTTGCCGAAGGTTGTCGCAGGGAAGCTGTTGAGGGGGATGAGATTGACGGGGGAGTCGGGAGACGAAGACGGAGAAGGGTCTGAGAGAGACGACGAGTCAGTTGTGGAGAGCGTTGTCGTGGGAGAAGAGTCGGCCGACTCGGAAGTCTGGGTGGAGATGCTGTCATGGTGCTGGTGGTTTGGGTCCGTTGGGATCATCGACGCACGGAAAGAGTGCTGGTGAGGCGGGCTCATATGCCCGGGCGCCTTCGGCCCCATGTCGACGAACTTGGGGTCGACAAGTGTGACTGTTTCTTGGTCGGCCATGGTTTCGGCATCCAGATCGAACACGGTCATGAAAGAAGGTATTTGGTCCTCGTAAACTCTCCTGTCAGTTGCTGAAGGCATGGTGATGAGGCGCGGTGCCGGGGTGTGCTGGTTGAGGTGGTGCTGTGCCCGATGGTGCAGTTGCTGGGTTTCTTCGGTCGTCTCAGTTGGCCACGGTACTTTCCACCGGGGACAGTATCGTTTGAAATTATAAAGTTATGTTCGAGAAGCGAGGGTGAAAGAAGTAGTCGAACCAGAAGGGGAAAGGAGTGGCTTTGCGGATGGCAATCCGATCGAGTGTCGGTTCGTGTGAGTGGACAGCGCAGCTGGATCCTGTCACTGGGTGCGTGAGGATGTGTGTCGATTGAAACAGGCACCAGTGAACCCTTTGAAGGTCGGTTGGAGTGGTGCGGAGGAGAGAAGGGAACCTCGCTCAAGGCGAACAGGGCGGTTCTCAGTAATGGAAGAGGGACGGATTGCGACGGGGGAAACAGGCGAGGAAGCTATTGTCGTCGGGCCGAGTGTAGCAGGGAGGAACAAGGACGGAACCCAGAAACGAGGTGAGACAAAGAATCGGCGCCTCGGGAAGACCATGCGAAGGAGAGCGGCTGCAGGACTGTGTGTGGCGCCGTTATAACGACGAAATCATGATTCCCTTTGGAAGATCGACTCTTGGGAAGGTTTTTGCGTCGGGGAAAGGAAGAAGGGGAGGAAGTGGATGGAGAAAAGTGAGAATGAGGATGAGGATGAGGAAGAGAGAAGGACGAACGAGGGCGTTCTAGGATTGGATTGAGTTTGGCTGGTACCCGGGCAGGGCAGGACAAAACAGGCGCTGGGGGTGGGTAGGGCGGGCGACTAAGGTAGGCGGGAGGTACCTACAGAAAGGCAGTGGAGGCACTGGGCCACTGAAAACTGGAAACCGGGCACTGGACAGGAACTTGCAGTGGTGGAGGCACAGGGCACTTGGGGGAGTGGAGGCGCTCTGTTCCGTAAGGCAAGGTAGCCTGTAGGCTGGAGGTACATGCTACTGTGCGATGTACCAGTGTGGGTATATGTACTGTGTACTGTGTGTAGGCGGGGTGGGTCCACTTGAACCCTGAGCAGGTCGAGCCCTAAAGAGCCAACACAGCAGCGGCAGCACCTAAAACAAGCCGGCTGAAGCCAACCTACTACTTCCAACAGCGCGGCGGCAGCGCAGCATCTGACGGCAGCTGGCACAGGCAAGACGTTCTGTCTCGGGACAGGCGACCGACGACAGACGCAAAACGAAAGAAAGAGGGACGGCCCAGACCCAAACCATCCTCACTCTCACGATGGAGAAAGGCCGTTCCCAGCAGGGATCCTTGCTTTGCCTCTGGCCTGGCAAGACGCCAAACAACTCAAGGAGGAGCAATCAGGATAAATGGAACTTGGGAAAACTGGGGGACTTGGAGACCTGGAGACCTGGGCAAGACTGAAGGCCCGGACCCAGCTTCTTTTCGACACAGCGCTACGAGGGACCACTGACCACCCCCTGTTTCTCTTCCCGGTTAGACCATCTGCGGCCCTCTGTGCCTCCGCTCCGTCACATCGCGCCCTCACTGGCCAGCGGCGGGCAGGGATGCGGTACGAAACAGGCCGGGGCTAAATATAGAGCATGCGCAGCACGGCAGGCGCTTACGGCTGTCCAATCAGGGCGTTATGACCAAATTTGGGATTCGGAATTGCAGGGGCGGGGATGGAAGGAGGGTTGGAGCTGGCAAGCTGGAGGAGGGTTTAAATTTAACCCTCCGGCGGGTACTCCGTACTCCGTCTGCAGATGCAGCTCAGCACTGTGCGACGGCGCGCGCCCCCACTTCACTTCATGGTCGTCGATGCGATGGGGTTTGAATGATAGATATGCGAGAAGTCGTGGTAAGCTAGATGATACGAGCGATGGTCGATGAATCGGGGGTAAGCGGGATGCAGAGCGAGCTTTTGGGTTTAACCCTCTCGCGAAATCCCATCGATGCTACTCTCTCAACGTTGCCGGTTAGGCGCAACATACGGAACAGTCTCGAGGGCTTCACCACGAACACAAAGATCGCCACAGCTACTCAATCGGTTGCCGGGCGCCGCTCTAATAATTCACCTACCGAAACCTGCAACCAGACCAGGGCTAGGACGCTCCAAACGCTCGCTGACCCTCCCCCGGCTCCCCATAGTCCCTACCCCCTCTATTACCCCCGTCCCTCCCCCTCGTCTCATCCAATATTGGGTGATTCGGGCGTTTGGCGTCACAGGTGAGCAGGGCCGAGAGGAGAGGGGGCTGCTCCCACCGTTAACTAACAATTGCAGCGTGCCGTCAGACGCCCTGTGCCCGCGTCCCAGGACGCCTGATGAGTGAGACTGGAGACTGACGAGGACCGGTGCTTACACCCGTCGCGCCGTCTCAACTCTGGTTGAAGCCTCAGCGCCATTCAACGCAAAAGTTTCGACGAACGACAGAGCAGTCAGCAGGGTCGGGGGAACGGGTCCGCGTGACCTCTGTTGGCCCAAGTTGTCGGTTCCCGAAGGATCTAATCCAGTGGGCGAGTTGCCGGGATCCTTGATCTCTGGTGGGTGGTGACTGAGGTTCATAGCTGCCTGGTTGGCCACTGCCATCCTGGGCCTCGTGGCTGGGCCGGGGTTTCGGTTGCGCCACGGCGGCGCCCATCATCACCACAGCGCCTCCGGTGTTGAGTGACAACGGCGGCGCCAACACTGTGCAAACCAAATTCTTCCTCTCCAGAAACGAAGACGCGCGCTGCGTTGTGCGGCGTCGCATTGCAGTGCGCTGCACCACACGCATCAATACCCCCCTACCAAGCTGCATTCGTTTACTACGCTGCATACCAACCTAGCCAGGTAGTCTAAAATGCCTAATCAGAGAGCGAGCCACTCCGAAAACGTGCCTGCACGCGTTAGGAAGAGGAGTACGAAGTACGAAGTGACTACGTAATAGCTAAGGTAATTATTAATAAGGTAGGTATTATTAGACGTGCCTCGCCTCGCAGTCAGTCAGATCGATCCACCAGGGAGTGAACCAGGGAATCAGCCCGCAATAATGGAAACATACTGTCTCTAAACAACTTTTTAAGTCTGCAGACCCCTTCCTTGTCCGTCCTGTTCGTCGTCATTCACCATCGTCATCCGCCACCTCAGTGACTCGTCGGTTGCCGCGTCCGTGTCTCCATGCCAGAGCCTCCCTCCTGTGTTATTTGACAAAACGGCACGTCAATGCCTGAGCGCCCCCTGTTCAACTCATGCTGAATATTCCACCACCATTCAATCAATTGTCCCTCCCCAGATTCTCTCAAGCCACCAATTAGGTACTGAGAGGAGCTGAAGGAGCCGGGTGGCAAACGGCGAAGCGGGCAGCTCCTCACTACCATTTTAGCCTCCAGATGGAGCCCCTTCTGGTGGTAGATCATCCCCAAGCCACAGCGATTCTGGCACAGATGAAACCCCCCTACTGGGCTCCAAGGCTCTGCGATCAGCGACCACCCAGGCGACTATCGGTATTATTTTGCTTTAAGCCTCCAAGTTAATTACTGTGCCGAGTATTCCACGCGTCGACAAGCTCGGCCCTACACGCAGATGTACGTCGTACGTAAGATTGGACCTTTGGCGATCGATGCATGTCAAATTGCTCAGGGCCGGGGGAATATGCACCTATCAACAAGAGAAGCATCTTTAGCTCATTTGCTCACTCACTAACCTTGTCACCGCCGTCGCGAGGGTGGCTCTCAGTTGCTGACCACACTTACTATGGACTATATATCCCTTTGACTGTGGTAAGGCAACACTTGACCCATAGCGCCCACAGAGGCCCGGGAGATCAGCGGTACGCTGATTGACTTCTAAAGCTATGTAGCTCCAGGGAATTTTGTGTACCGTGATGTAGATCTCTAAGAGCCGTGACTTCTGGCACTATATAAAATAGGTGGAGCCCTATGTACCTCGTCTTTCTCTCTCTTTCGTTGGTTTGGATCCCTGCTACTAGCGCCAGTGTTGCCTTACCACAGTCAAAGGGATACCATGACTACTATGTACAATGTGTATGTGAGGAAATCGGCCATCCCTGCATGGAGGAGGGTTCCTTCGTTCGTCCGCCCTCCAAATCGCACTGGCCCTGCTAACTGCCAATCCCGGCAACCTGAGCTGTCATATGCTATCCGCTAGGTTTTCGATTCCAGGGGGTATGCCAAGTACTACTACACTTGTAGATTCCAGGGAGATGATGCTAAAGGGATGCCAGAACCTTAGATAGGCATGCATATTGTCTAACCGTCAAGTTAATGAGCCACCTGAAAGCCGCAGCAGCATCTCCCACTGTGCCGCCCTTCTTCAGGGTCCCCTGGACCCTTTCCTTCGGACGGAGATGAGATTTGGTGACGCGTTTGTGGACAAGCGGGGCGGCGCCAGAACGGATTGTCGAATCTGAAACGAGATTCCCCATTACAGGGTGATCGCTTCGCCCTTTATGAAGTGCGAAAGTACGAACTCCATTCCTCCACCGCCCCCCGTCTCCCTTCATTCTCGGTCTCGGTTCGGCTGTCGTGCGCTTGTTTCGTGATATGTACGAAGTACACGGCCTGCATCGCCTTGCCGCGGATCAATCTGGCTTATGTGCCATTGCCTTTCTTTTTCCGTCACAACATCCTCCCTCTGCAGCTCCTCCTGGGCCTCGGCCGAGACAGATCTGGCCTTCCAATCCACCGGAGTGTCTTGCAAAGACGGCATGTGTTTATCACGCCGCCATGTTCGCGCGTCCTAGACTCCTACAATGGGTAATGAGGCGATTAATGTGTGGTGAGATGTGATGTGATGAGATGAGCTCTCTATCGGCTTGAGCTTCGATGAGATTCTATTCGTATAGTATCCTCGTCTTGGCATGAGTGATGCTAACCAAATGCTATGTTTCTCACATGATGTTGTCGTTGCAGGCAGCGCGTGACCACAACGTGGGTCGTCTCCATCGGTTGGTGGCAAGATCAACCTCTCGTCAAATCATCTACGCCCTTAAACTTCCGCCAACCAGGACATTCCTCATCTCAACTCGTTCCACGTCGTATTGACGGTTCCATGCTTCGACAGCCCCAAGTCGTCCCAGGTAGCCAGGCTACAAACGAGGAGCTCATGCTGTGACTTGAAAAGCTCGTTGTTCCGGAAATCAGGCGAGGCTCACACAATTGCGTTGCGTCGGATCCGGATTGGAAACGACCTTGCCGAATGGTCCGGACATCGTCTGTCGCAACGACACAGCCCACGGATCGGAAAATATACTGGCACCATTCTCAAACCTGATCCACGCTCAATGGCCAGGCAGTGGCAGGGCCTGGGTTACGGGAACCACCTCAAGCGAGCTGCCTTGTTACCAATCCCGTGCAAGAAAGGTCTGGCAAGTTTCAATGAACTACCCCTGTTGGGGTTTCAGGTGCACCGGGACGTCCCGAAACTCGGACCAGATCAACAACGCTGTTGTCCTGGGGGATGAATGGTGCACACGCAGTATGCATATTGAGAGCCTGGCTGGGGTCCTTCGACTCCAATATGAACATCACGCGGGCTGCAACTCGGGCTGCAACTCGGCGGCACACTCGCGAGCACCGGATCTAATTTAGCCGCAGCTATTACTACTCGGCCCGGTGTCATAGTGGTGTCCGTGAGTGTGTCGTCCCATATAGGTTGTGTAGATATTCATACTTAGTCTGTCAGGCTATAGCTGTGGTGTATTGGTGTCGTTGCGTAACTCGGTCTAACCTGGAGGTAACCAGTGAATATGCCGTCCATTTCACCGTCGGGTGTGCAGCTTGAAACTAGGCAGCGCACTGAACATCAAACGGAGTGTTGTTAGGGTCATTGCTAACTCAGTTGCAAGTTCCGTAGCACAAATGTGTTCTAACATGTTGTGCCATCACCCGCCGAGAAACCGAGGTAGGCACAAATTCTGGACGCCAGCACTTCGATATAGGGTAAGCTGGGTTGGTTGATGGGAAATACCTCTCGGAGTGATTTGCTCATCTAGAAATTCATGTGAATCCCAGGCCCCGAGTTGGCTGGTTGCATTACTGGAACTTACAATACTTGGCGGAATCCTACTTCTTTTCTATGGAACAACTGACATACCACCTCAGGAAATATTTACCCCGTGTCACCCGTTCACTCAAGTCCCTCAGCCCAAAGGTGAAATAATCGCCACTAATGATACTGTCGAGGTGCGTGCCTAAAGAGACAAAACAGCAATCGTAGGTGATATCAATTTGATACAGGAAGCGACGTTTGTTGTGCGTCGGGCTCCCTCCCTCCGTATCTGCCAAAGGGATGCAGAGTCAATAACTTGACAGAGCAAGTCCAAATGACGGATGGCATCATCATAGAACCCAATAACGCCTTGAATTTGCTGCCTTGTTGATCCGGAGTTCATACCAACTAAATTTCAAGGCAACACATTACTGCATCTTCACCACACAGGGACTCAGCTCTGGATCCCGTGTACCACGCTAGGTAAAAGAGGTACAATCTCTGTCCGTATGGTATATAAATAAATGCACAGACATTCCCCTTTCCGCCAATCCAGAGCACCAAAGTATGCAATTTAGGCATCCGTAGTGCAATAAATCCAGTACTATATAGCAGAGCACAAGTCTTCTCACGGCTTCCTGTATATTGTATGAGTTATGATGTAAGCGCCAGAGATTGTAAGTGCTGCCAAGTCCATGTTCGCACATAGGCCTGAAAGAAATCATCGGCATTGACCATGTATTGTGTTGGGGGATTTTCACACGCGGAGTTTTAATGATTACCCAGGGCTAGGCTGATTTGCTGGTGGTATTCAAGGGGATAGCTAATCTGGTATCTGGATGATAGGCATCTCTTTTCTCTTCAATAAAATTTGGGTTACTGTTATCTTGTCTTCCCTTTGTCTTTGCCTTGCTGTACAATGTGTTGCTACAGCAGCAGAATCTAGGTCCTAAGGGACCGGGTTTTCATTGTTCTGTTCTTCCTGGGATGATCAAAGCATGGCTTAAAGCCGATTTTGAGTCTGATCCCTGAGGCTTGTACGATTGCTGTTCCTTCCCGATTTTCCTGACTCCTTTGGGACTGCGTTTGCCCGGGCGGTGTCTTCACACTGAAGTGTGCGTTCTACCATTTCAGTATGAGACAGAAATTTGTTCAAGATCAAGACTTCTATTCTTAAAGACTGAACTAATACTAGGATCTATAATGCGGATGGCATCTACTTGGTGCCCAGGTAACTGGGGATTGCCCAGTGGTATAGTAAGATCGTCGTTGAAATCTTCAAACACTACACAATCTCTTAAGCGTTCCGGGAAGCCGTATCTTAACTAAAAGTGGGAATTCAGTAATTCAGATGTCAGCTGTCGAACGTGTGAGGTAGAAACTCAAGGTGGTGATATTGTTGGGGTCGGGAATAATGAGACATGCACGATGATCAATTATCATTCTCCAAACGCTTCCACATGCCCGCCATGGCTCGTAGACCCTGTGTTCTAAACAACAAAGCTTGTCCAGTATAAGCTGCAATGATACAGGGCGAAGCTAACGACGGAGTTGTCGACGTATGACGAAGCATGTGACTACGTTAACTTGAGGAGGTTCTTCTCAGAAGCGCTAGTCAATAATCTGGAAGAGCCGTGATATAGCTGATCTAGGAGGAGTCATAACTTGCTAGCCATTGATTCAGCCATGCTGTGGATCATGCCACCTGGTGCCAACGTCCTGTACAAAACTCCTATCTTTGTTGCTCTCGTGATCAGAGGCGAAATGATAGTTCTTGGACCAGTAGTCCAAGTCGCTAGGAGAATATTCGTTAAGCTCTAACGTTAATCAATTAGCGGGCTTTCATGTGCTGAGAATAGAAAACAGCCTCCAGGTTCCGTTTCTGATGCTAGTGTTATTCTGTGATGCCCAGGAATGCGACTCCCGCCTTTCGCAACATCAGCATATATATTTAAACAGCTCAATATCGAACCAAACGTGATGAAAGAGCTCCCTCTGTCAAATGAAAATACGCCCACAATCGTCTGGGCACGACCCCCGTAGCTTCAGCCGATATAAGTTTCTCTTCTCTGTAATGAACTGCAATAGAAGCCCAACCAGGATACTTCTGATGCACAATTTCCTAGAATCATAAGGCCAATCTCCGAGGGTAGAGACGTCCAGTATGTGCCTTTTGTTCTTATCGAGTTGCGAAGTATCATTCTATGACGTTTGAGAATGCTGCACCTGTCCGCCACGATGTTGGAGGTTCAGCGTTTGGTAGCGAAAGATAAGGTGAGATTCCAAAAGCAACACTGCGCATCAAATGTATTGAGAATGGGAAGGGCATGCTATCTATATCTAGACCTCGAAATTCTACTCTTGCATTGCACATGTCGTTGCCTGTCTGCCTCGTGAAAACCTTGAGCCTTAAGGTTGTTGTTGTTGTTGTTGTTGTTGTTGTTGTTGTTGTTGTTGGGCGCATTAAGTTTGCTTCAAGGTTTACCTGTCTATCTTTATTTATTTAACTTAGCACACGAACAAACTTACTTGATGATTAATTTGTCATGTATAACATTGTGGAAAATATTAGCAGAGCAGATTGAATGTCGACTGATATCGTGGACTTGCTATAGTTGGATCATTGGATGTTATCAGGGAGTAATTCATCAACACTATGCTTACTTCTAACCATTATTTACGATTCGTCCTATGCCCGACCAAGCTTAAGAAGTTTGCTTGCACAATAGGAGAATGATTTTGTATCCTGATATTGCTCGAGTAAGGTTTCTGGTAAGAGCGTCGATGGGTGTCGATTCCTGTACTTGAAGAGCCACAAAAAAAGCAGTACCATCATGAGATAGGTCCATAGAATATCGGCTCTCGTAGGGCCACGTAATAGACCTAGCACTATAAGCCTCCGTTTAAAACGCTATCGGGTTATGGCTGTCGGTTTCAATGTCGAAATGTTCAGCTCTAGTCAAGACTATGAATATATCGAGATGATGATACTAGATAGCGAACAGGGTCTATCCTAGAGACGAATCCCTTGCACTATTGTTTGGAAAGCTAATATTTACCAAGGACCTTGCAACTACGGATTTCGGATGATCCCAATCAGAACAGAAGAGAATCTCGGTCGAGGTGAGGATTGAGTTAGAGCGAATGGTTCGGAGCCCCGTTGTAAGCCGCAACGCATTTCCCTCTTGGGATAGCTGGCCACGTGATGATTCGCCGGTTTGCATCTCCACATGAACTACGGAGCATTCCCGCAAAAGGCACGAACCTGGGTTACATACGGAGGGCCCTTTCAAAAGTCATGTCCTGAACGAAATACACTATATCCCTTGATCCTTGTCAGTTACTTGAGATACAAGCTATCTTATCTATCAGTAATGAGCTACCCGCTATAGCCGCTATTACTTCAGGGGTAATAGGGAGACAAGGCTGCTGAGTAGTGGTTATAGGCTGCTGTAAGATTAGTGGCCTTCAGTGGACGGCTAGTGAGGCAAAGTACCCTATGTAGCTTATCGTAGATGTAACCATCTGATTGCTCGCTTTAGGTTAGCGTGGGACATGACTTTTGAAAGGGCCCTCCGTA